>CM047901.1:1614328-1636185 GCA_026229545.1 Pistacia atlantica | reverse complement strand
CTTGATAGTGGGTCATCATTTACATTTCTTCCTAATGAAGTTTTTGAAAGAGTTGCCAAGGAGGTACCCCCCTTGAGATTTAACTTCATATATAATAATGGTTTAATTGTTTATCTTTCTAATGTAAATGTCATTTTTGATAGTTTGACAGACAAATAAATGCTACAATCTCTAGCTTTGAAGGTTATCCTTGGAAATACTGCTACAAGTCCAGGTAGTTGCCATGAACTTACAAATTTTAACTGCTTCTCTCGGTTTTGTGCTAATACGCACATTCATTTTCCTTTTGTGAAACAGTTCGCAGGAGCCACCCAAGGTTCCTTTGGTTAAGCTCAGATTTCCACAGAACAACAGCTTTGTGGTCCATAATCCTGTTTTCATGATCTATGGCATTCAGGTGGGTAGTCTTCTAACATTTATAGAATTTTTGAAGTACTGGTTTTCAAATTAGTTTAATTTGCCATTTTCATTGTGCCCAGAGTTAACCTTATTACTGGTTTATATGAAAACTAAACATGGTAGAATCTTTTATTGCAGGGAGCTATTGGATTTTGTTTAGCCATTCAGCCAACGGATGGAGATAATGGGACAATTGGACGTAAGTATCAATCCTGCTGCTCATTTCTACTCTTGTACTCTCCATGTAACTCATCCTGGAAACAAATTTCTGCAGAGAACTTCATGACAGGTTACCGAGTAGTGTTTGATCGGGAAAATTTGAAGTTTGGTTGGTCGCTTTCTGATTGTGAGTGGCTTGTAAAATTTTTTGCTTGTCTTTGGTGATCAACAATTTTAGTTCTCAATCTTATTAATGTTCATGTTCAGGTAAAGATCTCAGCGATAGTAAGAACTTGCCCCTGACACCAAATGGTGCACCCTCTAATCCTTTGCCTACAAATGAACAGCAAACAACACCTGGTGGGGCTGCAGCTGCTCCGGCTCTGGCAGGAAGAGCATCACCCTCGAAACCGTCAACCGCCCCACCTGAACTCATTTCATCCCGGTATTGTTTGTTAAACTTGCTGGCATCCCTGCTTTTGCTGCGTCTACTTGTTTCAACTTCCTAATGCAAGTTTCAAACACCTTTAATATATGAAATTTCACTACCCATTTAGTCTTTCATGTACATCTAGGTGTTCTTGTTCCTTTTTCTTTTTTGTTTTCACGTCATATATATGAACATGAAACAGTGCCGTTTTTCGCTCTTTCTAGGCCATTGGATTGCTTTGAGCATGTAGGATATGAACCAGAATTCCTTTATATATATATATAGTTTACTTTGCCTTACACTTTCATGTATGACAATTTTTGTTGTTGCTAATCTATTTTATTTCATCCATGCACCTATTATTCGTTGATTGCTATCCCTTATTTTGCAAAGTTCAGTTCACCATAGAAAACTGTGAAGTAACCATTTCACCTAAAAGCTTAAACCGAAATCGTCTAACACTAGAAATAAGACTGGAATACACATATTAGACAGACAAACAAGGTTAGACACTATTATTAAGCACTCTACATTTCTAAACGTCCATGTATATATTTCCAGAATACATATAGACAAAAACTCTCTGGTGCAGACGTGTTAAAAGTTTTTTACATGCGGACCAAAGATTAGCAACCAGTAACAACTAGTCCGCTGACATTTAGTCTGTGTGTAAAATACTTAAAAACACCTGCACTTAAACTTACCATTGAATTCTGAAAACCTATGTGCTATATTAAGGAATGGCTCTCTTGATGGACTCTTTTTTGTTGTTTTGATAAATATTAGTACATATGGATCTAATATAGAAAACAAATACCGTACTGATAAATAAACTTGTACCTTCGATACTTTCTTGTTCAAGTACTTTAATTTATTTGATTTTATGTACCGTCCATTTTTGTCACTGCACGTGTTCTTGTTGGTTTTTGACCTACTTTTTCTTTCACTTTTTCTGATCAAATTTTTAATCATAGTGGGGATTTAGGAAGGTTTTGGATTTGCATGAGATGGAGACACACCACATTCAAAAGCATAAATTTATACAATTATTAAAAAAAAAAAACATGGAGACCTATCTACTTCTCAGCTTGTATCTTTCGTGGATGGTCGGTTTATTTATTTAATTTTAAACATGGATCTTGCTTTACCTGTAAAAGGTAGCTAGCGGTAACCAAGGGGGTTGTAAATGGTTCAACCTATAGTCTCAGATTCGATTCTTTATTGAACGCAAAGGTAATATAATTGCTCATGAGTTACCTAGGAGGCCACGGCAGTGGGTGTAAAACTCCTGTCATACAATTATTAAATCAAAATCAAAATTTTAACAGTCTAGATTTAACTGAGTGGATATTTTTCATTTTTTTTGGGGGTAAGTTAGCACGATTTGTTTCTAGAAAACCTCTGAGGAGACTAGTGCAACAATCCATTGTTATAATTCTTTATTTAAATCTTGAGAGTTAAGAGAATTCAAACCTAAGATTATATGTCTTAATCATACATCTTAACGTTCGTTTTACCATTTGAACTATCCAATGTGGTTTTTATCCAAAACACAAGAAGTGAATTTAGAGAGAGTTAGTCCGTTAATCTAGACTCTTAATTCGGTAACGTGACGAAAACTGATAGAAATCGACTCTTATACTGTGGCCGCCTCCTAAAGAAAACAAAACCTTAATAAATATATAAGATGGCTGGGTTGTAGTACAAAACTTTCCATCGCTTTCTTTTCCATTAAGTTTCTAAACACTCTCTTTTTCTGCTTTTGAATTAACAATTATGTACCCACAGAAGATCAAACCTGTACTTATATTTAATTAAATACAAAAATACTTTCTGGCCTCTTCCTTTTGGCTTTGTCCAAAAGAGTTAAAGGACTTGGTAATGGTGACTAGAAGAGTTCGGTTCCGGGTACCTTGTACTTTTAGAAGGGACCGGAACTGATGGTTCTTTGAAATTTGGAACCAGAACCGGAACCAACGGTTTCGGTTCGTAGGTACCTAGAACTAGAACCTGTAACAACGGTTTCGGTTCTGGTTCTGGGCACCTTATAAAATTCATGACCCCCCAAAAGTTTTTAAAATAACAAAAAAATCCTTAAAAACTTACAAATACCCCTCCCCCCCCACCTGGCACTTGTTAACAAAAATAAAATTACAAATTATAAATTCAAAATTACAAATTCCATTACTTTGTAAAGGTAGATTCTCAAAAGTCAAACCAACTTACTTTAAATGTTATGAAATATAAATATAAATGTATTCACATTACTTTTTCTACAAAAGTTTTTATTAACCTTCCTAATCTTTAATTTTATTTTATATTAGTCTCGGTTCCTGGTTCCTAGTTCCTGGTTACGGTTACGGTTCCTAACTATAGGAATCGGAACCGAATCAGATAGAATCTGCCCAAAAATTTGGAACCGAAACTTACCCATTGACGACTGGTTCTGGGTAGGAACTGGAACCAAACTCAGGATACCCGTCAGTTCCGATTTCAACCGATTCTTTTGAACACCCTAATGGTGACAAGAAGCTTCTCAAAGTAATGTACTTTAATTTTAGGTTAAAGATGCAAGATGTTGCCTTCCCCAGATGATATTTGTAGGACGTTCTGATATATTTTATGTGCATGCAAACAAAACCTTATTATTATTTTGTAAGCTAGAATTATAAGATATTTTAGATGTGAAAAAATTAGTTTATTTTAAAGCCAACTTTATAAAAATGTGTCGTGTTATGGGCAATAATTGAATGGAAAATCTAAGGGCTTCAATCATAAATTTGGTGGAAATATTAAATGTACTTGGTGATGGCTGGTTGGAGGCTAATCAAAGACAACTACATGACAATAATATTTTATTATTTTTTATTAATTAATTGAATGAAAACAATTAAATAAATAATTAATTAGTTAATTAATGCTCCTCTTTTACCTAATTTATAATTTACTATATTTAAGACTTAAGTTGTCCTTGTGATGTTGCAAATTTTTCAATCATTTGACAGATTTTATTTATTCAATTATTATTTTATTTATCTCATAATTTTGAGTTTAAAAAAAAAAAATATTAAAGTGTGTCATAATATTTTTTTTCTCTTTTATCGATATACTCCAGTGTTTTTTTTTTTTTTTTAAATATCTTTTTATAAATAAAAAATAGATAATAAACGGCTCATCTAATAGTGACTAGACGGATAATTTGTATTTAAAAACACAAAACTATTGGTTGTTGGGATCATATAATTCTTACAAATTAAATTTGAAGAACAATTTACTTATAACAATAATTTATTTATTAATAATTACTATTTATTATTATTATTTTTATGTTTATACTTTAAAGGAAAGAGAGGGCTAAGTATATGGCAAGAACTAGGAACCTTCCGTCTCTTAAATTAAGAAAAAATTATTATTTTAACATTAAAATAAATTATAATAATTAAAATAATCTACCAACTTTGTTCCAGCTGTACTTCCAGTGGATTTTCATGAAACCAAGTGGCCAAAATTAGCTCAACATAACCACTTTTATCAATGAGGACCTTACTGAGATTATTGAAAGATTTTTCTATATATATATATATATATATAAACTTTTCTTCTAATTCAAAGTAAGAGATATGTTAAAACTTTAAGTTGGTAAAATAAAACATAATTTAATATTTAATATTTGGTCTTTGAATTTAAAATAATAGGCTCCTGAGTTGACTAAAAGAAGAATCAATGGACAGCCCCAGAATTAGAGGGAGCCAGCCCCAGCCAGCTCCAGATTGATGATCAGGCTCTCCTTTTTCAATCTCCACCGTCTGATACTTTTCATTTTTGTTATGATTTTTTGTTTTCATTCAAACGTGTGAAGCTGTTCATATTTGATCTTGCCAGCTACTTTCTGTACTGTCGACATTCTAATTAGTAATTATTATTAATTTAATTTTTACAATAATTATTGTTTTGATTTCATACTTAATTTAATCGAGTGGGGTCTTCCTTTTTTTTTCCTTTTTTGTTTTCTGCCTTTGAGGAGCATGTCCCTTTCCATAAACAGCTTTCAAATATTTATTTTATTTTATTTTACATTTCATTTGCCACAGGGCTCAGATTTTTTCTTAATTAAAGGGGGTTTTTGCATTTAAATCCTTTTTTACTTTCATATTTTTTTTAATTTGTGCTCTTATCATGCATATATATATATATATGTCCCCAAACCTTCTTAATAAACCTGAATTGGGGTGTTCAGACCAGTTTATGCGTACTTCAACTAATCCCTGAAGTTTATTGAATAGTAAGTTATAAATGTGGTAGATAGTAGGTGGTTACTTTGTAAAACTTGAACATAAGACTTATGGGTAATTCTTAGATGACTAAAAGTCTCGCGGTATGACCACAAGGCTAGAGGTTAAACTCTGTAATTTTTGGGAAGTCAATTTTTTCCTCTTTACTACTTAATCCTTAAGCATACATTAAGAACCCAAATCATGCAATTTAATTACTTAATATCTAATTAAATCATTCTCCAAAAGGGGCATAAAAAAAAAAAAAAAAATCCTGTCTGCTAAAGCTTTTGTTTACTGTTTCTTCATGGGGCCACCATCCTTTTTCCTCTCGGTTTGAAACTATCCAAGAGCCTATTTAAGAAACCTCTCAGAGTTAAGCAAAGAAGGATTATGAGAGCTAGCCTTCAAAGCCTAACCCTTTTCCTTTCTTTCTTACTTTTGTTTCAAGGCAAGCTACCAAAGTAAAGAATCCATTTCAAGTTCCTTGCAGCTTCTGAATTCTAGCTCATTATTCCTTCCTTTTTTTTTTTTCTTTATATATTATTTCTGCTATAAATTCTGCATCTTTCCGGTCTTTTTCTGTGGAAAGTTTTCTGGGTTGTTGTTGGTTTTTGTCAAGTTTCTAAAACTTGTGTCGGCTTAAAGGTTTGAGAGAGGAGAAATAATCCTGAAGCTTTGAAAATTGAAGTAAGAAAAAATGGGAGTTGGAGGGACCTTGGAGTATTTGTCTGATTTGATGGGAAGTGGTGGCCATAACCACAAGAAGAGGAAGAAACAATTGCAAACTGTTGATCTCAAAGTCAGAATGGACTGTGATGGCTGTGAACTCAAGGTTAAGAATGCACTGTCTTCATTAAGTGGTAAGCATTTTTAGCTTATTCTGTCTTTCGTGACTTCAGAATCAATTACCTGACGTTTTCTATCACTTCGGCTTCCTGGAGACCTTCAGAAAGACAAACAGATTCCAGTTTCACAACAACACGCGCACTGTTTAGTTTATGATTTTTTATTTTTCAGGAAAATGTGTTGAAATTGTGATGTTTTTGCAGGAGTGAAGTCTGTGGAGATAAACAGGAAGCAACAGAAGGTGAGTGTGACAGGATATGTGGAGGCAAACAAGGTGTTGAAGAAGGCAAAATCAACAGGGAAAAAGGCAGAGATATGGCCATATGTACCATACAATTTGGTCGCTCAGCCATATGTTGCTTCAGCTTATGACAAGAAAGCTCCTCCTGGTTATGTCAGGAAGGTTGAAAATCCTGGAACAAATGCCACTGCCACAACTTATGGCTATGCAGATCCTTACATCACCATGTTCAGTGATGACAATCCTAATGCTTGCTCTATCATGTAGATTGTAAGACTCCATTTCAGGGTTTAGGATTTTGATTTTGATTTTCATCTTTATCTTCTTAAGTTTTGTTTGAAATTTTGTTGTTATAATATTAAAGATGATGAGAAAATTAACTAATTAGTTTATTAATCACTGTTTTGCTTATTCTGTTCTGTTTTGTTTATTGGGTAATTTCTTTCCACCCCCTATAGTTTTATGAGTTATTTTGTGCTTGATATGTTTCAGAAATAATCAGGAAACCCCCTTTCTTTAGTTTCCAATGTCAATGAAAACCCTAATTTTACTTGGGAAAAAAATTGTCTTTTTACATGTTTGCTCTTCGCTGTAATGGATTCTGACGACAGGAGGCTCCTTAACTATTTCTGAAACATATTGGGGGTTCAGTGCATCACCAAATAATATGAGGTTTATTTTGTTTCTAAAATGGCTTTGATAGGTACCTTTTTGTAGTCTTGCAATTAGCTGCGCTGTTAAAAATTTTTGTAAAGAAAACTATCAATTAAGTCCGCATAAATTTAGTTATTTCTTTGGCCTCCTCAGCTTTTGAACTCAACCTTTGGACTCCATAGATCTTAACTTCCTAATTTTCTTTGCCCCATTCATTCATCCAACATTATATTTTTGGCTCCTAAAATAATTTAGTGGCTCCACCCCTGATCGGTTCAATAGTAATACCCAAACCCATTACTGAAATCAACATATTTTGACAACCTACAATATCCAAATGACAATATCTTAATAACATAATCACCACTTTGTGGTTTAATGGTAAAAGAGTAAAAAAATATCTAAATTTACATGATCTCTCGAGTTCGAGTTTGATTCCCCACCGCCCCTAACAAGAGGTGGCCACTGGAGCTTATACCGAGCCAATAGTTTCGAGATCCGAGAGATTAATTGAAGTATACGCAAGTTGACCCGAGCACCCTTGGTCATAAAAAAAAAATATATCTTAATAACATAAGCCACGGATTGATCAAATTTACGATTTCATTCAAACCTTATGCAGTGGTTATGGTGGGGCTAGAGTAGCTCAATTAGTTGTTGAGTAGTCCTTGTACATGATGCTATAATTTTATTCTTGTTTCAAGTCTCTCACTCTCTCTCTTAAGCTTTGTTTGGCCACAGCTAGCTGTATAATTGAATCCAAAATAGAATGAGAAAGTGCAAGCTGCCTAACATTTAGGCATGAAAGATTATGCTATTTCTAGCTATATGTTATAGCTTCTTTATAAAAAGTGTTCACATTGTAGGGTAAAACCCCAGCTGTGATTTCACAGCTTGCCTTGTATAACCTGTTTTTCATCAGAAATCCCTTTTTGACCAAAAGGAAATGTCCATTTTGCCCTTGCAGCTTCACACACCGTCATGTTTTGAACGGTGGCTGTGTTGAGATAAGTGCATATACGCTTGAGATTTACTCATCTATTTTACTACGTATCGAGATCGACAAGTTTCAAATACTCCAACGATTTTCAAAAACTATTGAACGACCATATTGAGAAGGCTTTTGATATATTTACAAGAGGTTTCGATAAGTCGTTGGGAGTGTTTGATATTTTTCAATCTATCATGCAGTCGATTAAATTAACCCTGTTAATCGTAAACTTATTAGATCGATACCGAAGTCAACTTATCATAATCAAATCAACACAAATAGTTCGATTAGAAAAATGTTTTAACTATTCAAATAAAAAGTGGATTCCCCAAAAGAAAAATAAAATGACACCAAAGTTCAAATGATGAATTCAAACACATTTGATTCCTAAAAGAGAAAAGAAAAGAAAAGAAAATTCCCAAGAAAAGCAAATCTTTCTTTCTTTCTTTATTTCTCTTTTCTTCAACAAAAGCAAACAAGGCAAAGAGAATCTACCCTTTAAACTATTTCAACTTTTGTTGCTGAAAATGGAAACCTTTTTGGGATCCCAAGAATGCGTAAAGCCATTGTCATTTTGTATTTACAGTGGATTCATGTATTGTGCACTTCCTGGAGTGCATGTCCACTGTAAATCCACTTGCAATAATTAGAAAAAAAAAAAAAAAAGGAATGAATGAATTTAATTATGCTTTCGTGATTAGAGTGTCTAGGCCAACTTATACGTATTTCGACTAATCCTTTGGTACTTTAAAGTTAACGATCGAGTAAAGTATATCTTTTAGTGGCCACAATCGAGATAATTCGAATTCATAACCTTTTAAGTAATACACTCAAGAGTCCTTGTCCATCCACTTAACCATCTAAGGGTGGTTCAAGTGTTCTTATATTAACAATGAGTAGAAATAGGAAAGATTTGATCGTTAAAAAAAAAAAAAAAAGATAAAATATTTCAATAGTGCGCTATTACTGTGAATGTTAGGTAAATTTCTGATTTATATATTCTTACAAAAAAAAAAAAAAAACTATATAAATGGAAAAGATCAATAAAATGAGATTAGGTAAAATTTGGTAGAATGAAAAGCTTGATAGCTACTCTCCTCTAGTGGAAGATGAGGTTGCAGGATCAAAGTAAAAAATGAATAAAATTCAAAACAAATCCACTCAGATGGCGTTTATAGTTAAATATTTCCATTACTTTTCTAAACTTGCACATGTATTGAATGCCTTAATCAAGGGGACTGTCGATTGTGCATTACTTTAACCCACAGTCTCATATTCGATTTCTCATTGGACGGCAAAGGTAATATCTTTACTCATGATTTACCTAAGAGACCACGAAAAAATATAAAAGACAGCCCTGATTTTGCTTTGTGAAGCCTAATTAAAAAACTTAAGTTTTCACCGAACCCTATAATATTTGAAAAATGAGAAACAATGATCTTTTATGTGCTCACAAGGGGATTCAAACCCTAGACTTTATGAGAACAAACCACAGGCTTAACTGTTTAACTAACCCCTTATGGCTAATGTTGTAAGTATGGTGTTTGATGCTCTGAAAAAAAAGATCGATAATGTTACCGAATCGATATGATAGTGAAATCTTTTTACACATTGAGTTTCTGACAAGATGTATGTGTTTAAGGGAAAAATATGGCCTATTATATGCAGAGTGGAAGGTGGAAACTGGAAGACATTAAAAACACTCACCTAAGCTTGCTTGATCTTGAGGTTTATAATCAATCATCTGAGCAAGTCAGTTTCATTAATAAGATGAAATAGAATGTAATGTTCTTGATAAGCGTATTTGGAAAATGCTCGACTCTGTAGGTGTGTCTGATTTTGTGCACCGAATGACGTAGCAAAATCGACCATTGATTAATATTAAGCGATAATAAATAAAGCGGTGAGTTGTGCCGTCATTCGGTGCATAAAACGTACACACCGATCGTAGCTCATTACTTACTCGATATTTATGGCATCAGATATATGTCTTTTCAGGTTTGGGAGGTCCAGGTATCGAATCCAAATATCCAGCCTTCTTCATTATCTAATGTGGGACTCTTAGACCTCATATCTAGAACGAGATCCATGAGGGAAGGCCTGCACCAAAACATTCTCTTTCGGATAATACTGAGTCCCGCCGCATTGAGTTTCTTAGAGTCTGGCTTTGATACCAATTTGTTATAGGTCGAGTTATTCAACCGAAATGACTAACCTATTATTGGATGTAATCCCCCTTCAATCATCAAATGTGCAACTCTTAGGACTCAACACAGGTTAAGTTTGCATATTTATATTTCCACTAAACAATTTCCAAAGGGTTCTGAATGAAACACTTGCAAACTTGCCATACAATTAAACTTACTAACAACATCCAAAATGGCTATATATATATATATAGGTACAAAATTAATATTCTTCTGTAAATGAGTTGCCACTCCAAACGAGCCCATGAGAGTTAAGCAGCTACCTGTACTTTCTCATTCTTGCGGTAGAGATGGTCATTGTTGTCCACAAGCCTTTGCCTCATGATTTGATCCATGCTCAGATAGAGTTGCATTTCCTTGCTCTTAAGAAAAAATTCCTACAACAAGATTTGGTGCATCAAAAGAGGGAAAGCATATGGATGTGTAATATCAAGTGATGTATTCAACATAAAGCAAGTCTACTATATTGGCTGGTGATTTTTTTATCAAGTAGTCCATGCATAGGGGATATCATAGGCAAAATAACTACAAAAAATGATGAGAATTGTAACAAAAAAGGTCAGCAGATATAGTCGTCGAGAAACATATGCACCACACCAACAACATAACAACTTAAGAAATGTATTAGAAATTCTGACTTCAGTTTACCGCTCATAATTGGAGCATGAAGTGTCCAGCAAAAAGGAAAATATGGATTGTCAAACTGGTTCCTCTGTCTAGCAAACGATGGAGAATGTTTACTTTCTAGGCACCGAGAATAGACTTGCTATTTGAAATCAACATTGAACTCAAATATATGATTCCTAAAGTTTCATTAAGACTCCTTAAACTGTCATTGAAAAAACCAAGACAAGTTACTCCATAATCAATCATTGTTTGACTCAAATCAAGACAATTGCTTCAGCAAGACTATGGATGTACTCTTGGCGACAGATGACAATGGCAATTTTGTGTCACTAGATAAATTTTCACAAGTAAAAAATTATTGCGGGTTCTTCAAATTTCATCAAAGACTACAAAACGAAAGGTGCGGATAAAGTTCTAAATACTGAAATACTAAGTTATCTAACTCGACTTTATCTAAAACTTAAGTGATATCATACTTGGGATGTTCAGCAGAGACTTGCTTACCTCAGTGAGCTTCTAATATATTTTAAAAACCAGTATTTACTGTCTTCACTTTCGATTCCCTGAGTAGATGCCGACAAAATTAATGTCATAAATGAGAGTTGCATTGGCCGGTATATTGCAGTCACCTACATAAACCATATCATGAATGTCAGTTTCCAAATAATTGTTGCAACAATGACGGATAGTTGTATTTCCTTGAACAAATGTAGTACTAATCTTATTAGTAGCCACACTATCTCTATATAGCCATAAGGAGTTTTCTGTAGACTACACATTATCCTCTAATCAATGTTTTAACTATCATCAAGCATTCAAATTGGTTCATCTTTCACAAGTACATAGAATTGGACCAGTATCCCAAATGGGCAGCAAAAAATTTCTATTTTTTATTGATTGATGAAACATAAGTAAGGAAAGATCAAATTTTCAACTATAAGTTTGAATCTTGACGAGTCTAGAAATGAAAATAAGTAATACATAATCCTCACCTGAAAAGCATCCTGCAGGTTCTGGCCCATATGCTAACTCTGGCGGAATTTGAAGCTTACGTTTTCCACCTGAATGAAATTAGCAGTGTGAAAAATATGCAGGGAAGCCTGAAGCGATACACAAATACAAACTCAGAGACAATTTATTATCTTCAATATCTTACCTACAAGCAGTGGAGGTACTCCTTCCCCACCGAAAATTCCCTGATCCAAGCCCTTAATGACCTGGACACATATACATGTTAAGATTGAAATTGGGACAAAATGAGAACAGCCTAAATCCGCAAACACAACACTGCCAGGCCTCTACATAATCACATTTATAGTAATGATTTTGCTTTACTGTTTTAAACACACTAAACTGATCTGATTTAAAATTGAAAAGCTTCGACACTTGTATAAACAGGGTGAAAAGGTGATAAGACACGCAAGCGATTGACATGTAGATTGAAGTTAATTAATTGTTGACTAACTGAGATAAAAATTTTACCTTGCCAACTCCAATGCGCATAGTAAGAGGTCTAGATCTTTTGTAGCTGCTGTCGAAGACTATTCCATCAGCAAACCTTGCCGTGTAGTGAACCTATACATTGAAATAAATACAACTCATGAAATCTCCATTAACTAGTAGGAATTTTTATTAATTTTATCAGACAAGCTTCTGACAATTGACAGAAAACTGAATTCACCACAAATTGAAAGAAAAATGTAATTGCCAGGGCAAAGGTCCAAGCTTGATGGAATCAAACAATGACAATCAATAACAAAACCACATAAAATACCGTTTTTACACAGACTAAAGCAATCCAACAGCCCCAAAAGACTTAACGAAAGAATAAAAAACAAAATCACAAACTCACATTGATAAGCTCAGGATATTACTCATTATAACTTCAAACCTCACAAAGGAACCATTTTTACACTAACTAAACTAAACATTATTAACCAAAACTAAACCAACCCAAAAAAACACAAAGAAAAAAAAAAGCTGCAAACTAACATTGATAAGCTTACTCAAAATAAGTTCAAACCTCATAAAAATACCATTTTATACAAAACAAAACCAACCCAATAGCCCCAAAACACCCAAAATTAAAAACAATAGAGACTCACATTAATAAGCTCAGGATATTACTCAGTACAAGTTCAAACCTCATAAAGATACCACTTTTATACAAACTAAACAAAATTAACCAAAGCTAAACCAACCAAATATACCAAAAAAAAACACAGAAAAAGAAAAACAGAACCTCATAAAGATACCATTTTTATACAAACTAAATTAAACAAAACCAACTCAATAGCCAAAAAAACACAGCAGAAAGAAAAGTTCACAAAGTCACATTAATGAGCTCAGAATATGGAGCCTCCTGGCCAGAGCCAACAGAGATGTCACAGTAACCAAGGCCAGAGCGAACAAAGTTGAATTCACAAGGAGGGTCAGCCACAGTGGCGTAGTACTCAATCCTTGTGGCATCAGCATCCAGAGGCGTCAAGGCCATGAAGGAGGAGGCCAAAAGGCCAATGCCCACATCAAGAACACACTTCTTGGGGCTGAAAGAGAGATTTTTTGGTTTTGAAATTTGTTGCGATAAATGTGAAGAGGAAGAGCAAAAGGTTGGTGAAGTTTTTGGAGGTGAAGTGAGGGAAGAGAGAGTAGTGGTGGCGGCCATTTGGTTTGAGCTTTGTGGCTGAAGAGGAGTGGCTTTGGGTAACGGTTTGAAGTGAAGGAGACTTCATGGCTTTCTGGGAAAAATGGGTAGTGAAGTGGAACCGATTTAGAGGAAGATTTTGAACCGTAGGATGTGGATAAGAGATTTATTAATCTTGACTATAAAAAATATTATTGAACCGTAATATTATCAATCTAATATTATTATTTTTAACATAGATTTAAGATACAAAGTTTTTTATTAATATAATTTTTTCATCTCAATAAGATTGATAATATATATAAATTTTTTTATATGTTTGTAGTTAATGATAACGACCCATAATATTTTATTGAAGTGTTAACGACTTTTTCCTACCCAAATAATGGTTTAATGACATTTTACCATTCGTAAACTTTTAAAATACTATTTTACTACTCAAATTTATATTTCAGTTGTGTACAGAAGGCAAACTCGATCCAAATTATTAAAGCTTTTGAAAATGGGAGATCAATGAATCTTAGTAGTGAAATATTGAATTTGGGTGGATGTGATTGATTGTAATTTGACCTAGAAATGACGGTTGTGTAAATTTTAATCGCTCAATTACCTGCGATTGGCAAGAGTATGGTTTGAGGGGTTTTAGTGAGTGATGATCAGGGAAGAGAATGATGATGGTGAGGGGTCACTTATGATACTGGAATCGAAAACGGAATATAAATCGGGATAGTAAAATTGTATTTTAAAAATCTGTAGGTGGGAAAGTGTCATTTGGGTGGGAAAAAGTCGTTTACTCTTTTATTGTACAACAAAAATTCTCTAATATTTTTTTCTATCATTAAGTTTTAAATTTTAATAAAAATGGCAAAAGAATAATTCATTAATTTATAATAATAGAGATATATCATATAACTTACTATTTATTAACTAACAATAACTTGTGGTGGTCTGATTATAAAAGAGTAAAAGAGAATTTAAGTTTACATAGTTTTATAAGTTTAAGTCTCCACAGTTCCTAATAGGGGTGATCACTGGGAGTTCTTATTCAAACGGTAGTTTCAGGGTTACGATAATTAGTTAAGATGCGTGTAAGTTGATTCAGACACCTTTGGTAAAAAAAAAAAAAAAAAAATTGTTCTTTCAAAAACCTCACGATAATTTTTATTATAATTACTTATTTTGTAGTACAATTATTTATTTATTTATAAATACAGTATTTATAAGGGGAATAATAATTACACAAACCTCTTCCATTGAATGTTTGATATATGATAATTAGTCTTGGTTAAGTGTAAGATAATTAATGTAATTAATTTTAAAGAGTATTAAATATTAATTTCATCTACTTATTAATTATACACCATTTTCAAATGAATTAAAACCAACTTTTCCACTCTTCTAGGTGAGATTTTAACCATTTACTCTATGACTCTTTCTTTACTTTTTTTTTTTTTTTTCTTTGAAATACTTGTTTTGAATTTGAACATGAAAATTGAAAATATATAACCAAAAAAAAAAAAAAAAAATCAATCAATAATTAGAGTAAATAAAATCCTTTTCTTATATGAACGTTCATATTCTCTTAAATTTCCGATCATATTCTACTAACACCAATTAATGGTTTATTAACGAAAAAAATACTAAAAAAACAAAGTTTTAGACTAATATTTCCTCCTTTTTAACATTTATAAACAAAAAAATATACATATATATACACACGTAAATTGGTAATATCTATTGCATATATTTAAGAAAAAAATCAAGTATAAACTCTTAAATAATTTATTGCACGTAATTAAATCCTTGTAACTCTCCTTCATTCTCTCATCGTATATATGTGTATATATATATATAAATAATCTTCTACTCCTTTAATTAATTAATTATTGATTGAATATTATTTTGAGAAGAATGGGTCGTGTAAAATTACAAATAACAAGAATAGAAAACACCACAAATCGGCAAGTTACCTTCTCCAAACGAAGAAATGGACTCATCAAGAAAGCCTATGAACTCTCTGTTCTCTGCGATATCGATATCGCTCTTATTATGTTCTCTCCCTCTGGTCGCCTCAGTCTCTTCTCCAGCAAACGAAGGTCTTTTTTTCTTTTTTCTTTTTTTCTGTTTTTTTTTTTAAATTAATTTGCATGCATGCATTTTCATCCTCTTTATTTTTTTTTTTAGGATCGAAGACGTGCTTACTCGTTATATAAATTTGTCGAATCAAGCAACAGGATCGTAAGTTTTTTTTTTTTTTTCAATTTTCATGTATACATATTTTCTCGATATCAATTGAGAACGACGGCACTGACATGGATAATTCTTCTATTTTTGTGTAGTGTTATTCAAAATAGAGAGGTATAAATTTCTCGAGATTTATATTTTATGACTTGATCGAACCGATCGAAACTAGATATATATAACATACTGATTTTGATTCTTTTATGAAAATATTGCAGTATTTGCTTAGCACCATAAAAAAAATCCAGGCAGAAGATGATCAGACTGATCTTCAACTTTCTAAGTATTTTAATTTCTATTTATAATTAATTCTCTCCTAATTACCATTTTTATATGTAACTGGCATATCTAATTGAGTTCAATGTTTTTCATACAGGCCTGAGGTTGTTAACAAAAATATTGAGGTAATTAGAAGCACATAATCTATTATTATTATTTTCGAATAAAAATTCTTAGATGTAGACGTATTAATTTTTTATACGAAATTTCGGTGAAAATATTTGATTTATTATAATTAGTGTTAAATTTATTTAGGGACTCCGACAAGAAATCATAAATTTGCATCAACAACTTCAGATATCTGTGGAGCAATTAAGGTTAGAGAGCAATAATTATTAATTAACAAAATTAGATATTAATCAAACAAATTATTATTATTATAAATATTAATTAATTAATTAACATATTTATTTTTTGCATAATTCATAGGAAATATGAACCTGATCTGCAAAAATTGTCAACAATGGTGGAAGTTGAATCCTGTGAGAAAAATTTACTAGAGACCTTGGCATGTATCACACAAAGAAAGGTTAATTATTTCAACCTCTTTTTCGCATTAAATTTTTATTCAACGATCGCGAATTGATCGTTTTTTTATTTTTTGTTCTCAGAAACAGCTTTCGGATTATCATGTATCATCGTACAATCCGTTCAATCTGCCGATGTATAATGACGCCCAAGGTGGGGTGTCAAATTCTTTAGAAGAAGAGGTTATTAATTGGTTGCCTAATGAAATCAATGGGCAAAACCCTAGCCAAATTCGTGTAGAATCTGAGCCATCCACAAGTATTAATCCTATGAGGTAATTGATTAATTAAATAAATATTTAAGCACCTACGTAATTAGTTTAATTATATAGAAATTTATTAATTAATCCTTAATTGCAGCTTGGAAGGATTCAACATCAGCAATTTAAGTAATAATAATAGTGATGAAAGTCTTTCTCCATGGCATCAATACACTGCAACTGAGCTCCTCACCGCCTTCCTGACCCCTAACTCATTTCTACAACTTAAGGTAAATAATTTTTTTTAGAATCCGAACACTCATTTACCCGCTTTAGTAAATAATAAAATATACTGAAATTTTATCTGTTAGTATTGATTCACATCAATTACGGTTTGTCATTATAGGATAATGATGTTGAAGGTCAAGACATACTGGCAATGGCGTCACAACAGCAAGTTGATGCTACTTCAAACTGCCCTCAAGTGACATCGAGAGTGATCGATGAAGGTTCGAATTAATTAATTGACCATAAGATCAAATAATGAAATTATATCTAGAAATCGTTAAGAACTTCTCTTAATTTATTTATTTTGGATTTTAAGGTTTATGATTCTTCAGCACATTAATTAACCAAGTAAATTGTCAAGGTCTTCCAAGTTTACTTCTATATCCCAATTTAGGTCATCCAAATCACAGGGGTCATTAAGTAGATTTCCTGTTGTGCTCGATGCTCCATCTCCTTTCTCAGCCTGACCAAAAAAAAAAGGTGTTTGATTAAGTTTCTTTGTTAAATCTTACCCGTCGGTTTCAGAAACTAACGATGTTACACTTTCATTTTCCGAATTTAACATTGGACTTTGAAAATTGAGGATGACATTGTTAGTTTTCGAAACCAAGAGGATGAGATGGAAGAACAATCTCACCATCTCGGTCTCAGAAACTAACGTTATTGTCACGTTGAAGTTAATAGAGTAAGAAGTGACGTTGTTAGTTAGTTTCTGAAACCAAGGGGTGAAATTGTCTTTCGTAAATTGATAAGGGGTAACATTGTAATTTACCCTTTTCGAAGTAAACCATGCATGCATAATGTATCTCACCTCATTAGGAAGATTGTTCGGTTGATCAAGACCTGCATCACAATTGCCATTATTGATGTTGTTGCTGATACTCTTGTTATTTTCAACGGCACTGATGGCGGTAGTACTGGTACCAATAAAGTAAGGTACTTCAAGATTATTGTTGATGGTACCGGTAGTATTCACAGCATCGGTAACATTATCGGTGAAATAGGGCTTATAATTGTTGTTGTTATTGGCGGTAGCAATAGTGAGGACATTAGTGTAATTTCTGAAGAGACAATACCGAATAAATGAAATTAGAAAGAATATAATGTGAAGCGTCACAAAAAACCTTATATTATAAAAAATATATATATATTATAAGTTGAGATGGTTGAGGATACTGGTTGAGATCAGGTTCATAATCTCTGTCAAAATATGTCAAGATTATTCAAAATTAATTAATTAAGTTGTAATTAAAATAAAATGAGTTAATTAAATCAATTCTTACTTGAGTTTTTTGTTCAGAGTCTCGATCTCTGCTGTGCTCTTGTTAATTTGTAGCTCAAGTTCCTAATTAAATAATTAATCTAATAAAATTTGACCAAGTAATTAATAAAAAAAATTAAGAGTATATGTACTTACATTAATTCTTGATCAATACGAATCCAGGCACGATTGATAAAGGTTGTGACAATAATAATAATAATAAAAAAGAAAATTATTTAATATCAGTAATATGAATTAAAATTAAATAATAAATAATGCATTTATTTATGAATTAAGAGTGATTTAAGAGAACAAACTGGTTCTTGAGATATCCCATTTTATTTTCATCACCCCGAATGTGTTCAAGCTGCTTCAATTTCTCCGCCTTGTGACATGCACAAGGTGCCCTTCTCTATTTAAAATAAGAAAATAATATTATTAAAAACATTAATACAAATAATAAATCTTATTAATTAATCGAAACAGGTTTCATAATACGTACCGGTGAGTTCTTCGAAGGATTACTTTTAACCATATATTGATATCACAAAAAAAAAAAAAAAAAAATTTAAAATTATTTAGCACAATCACGTTGAAAATTAAAAATAATTTAACAATGATAAAAGAAAAGCAATCATGTATACTGAAATCTTCTTTCTTGTGGTAGATCGAGATAACGTTGAAGCACTTCTTCCATCCTAAAAACAAAAAGGTTAAAAAAGTACTAACATAAAAACATTTTAATTGAGATTGAATGACACATATAGTTAATCAAATTGCAACCTTGCACAGCTACAAAATTCGTAGAGGCGACCATGGGCAGAGAAGATGACGAGCGCCATATCAACGTCACATAAAATAGAAATCTCACAAGCTTTCTTGATCAAACTATCTCTTTTTTTAGAAAACATAATTTGAAATTTTGTTGAATCCTCAATTTTTTTTATCTCAATTTTTCTTTTTCCCATCGTGAGATGAAAAAAAAGTAGACCTAAGAAGAAGAAGAGGAGGAGGAAGAAGATTATTTAGAGACTAATTAATTAATTATTTATTCATAAATCTTAAGAAAAATTGGGGTCATGACTGATGAAGAAGATTTTAATGTTGGATATTGTCAACTTAAATGAAGCTACTACTGTGTACACTGGTTACTGGATGTACTAGTTACAACTGGCTAGCATTGCCAATTAAAAGATGACACATCGCTATAGACGGTCCAAATGGCAACTTGTTGTATAATATATCCATATAATTTATTAAAAGTCTCAAAGAATCTACAAATAAAATTGGAAATAAAGAAATATGCTAATTTTAGTTTTTTTTTAATTGGTAAACTGGTAGATTGCAAAATATTAAATCTATCCGCATTACAGGGGAAAGTAACCCTTAATCAATATTTTAGCTGACGTGGCATTGGTTTTCTTTGAGAAATTAATTATTTAGATTCTTGAATTAACTAAGAGGCAAAGTCAATCTTACCTTGTAAAATGATTCCTCGTGATTCGAGCCTGTGCATGAAGTGGTTGTACATTTGAATTGACTTTGGGTTTTCCAAATGAAAATGTGAAGGTACAACCATAGAAGCATATTTGATTGATTATTTTATGATTTATTGATTTTGTATTTCATAATTTGTTGTAGAAAGAATGTTTTTAGTTTATATTAGGGGTGTTAAACAAATTGCAAAAACCAAATCAACCGGTAACTTAACCTAAAAACCTATTAATCGAACAAAATTTTTGGTTACAGTTCAAAGTGGATTTTAAGTTCGGTTTTTGATTCCAGTAAAAATAAAAACCGGTTAACCGAAACTTCTTTTTTGAACCGGTTTATATATATAATAAAAAATAATAATGATAATCTTAATCCCTAAATTTGTATAATTTCTTTTGTTGTTTTCCATTGAGACTTATTTAGTTATTTTGTTGTTTTATAATGGATATTTTATTACGAACTTTATTTTTGTTTAATTTTGAACTTTTATTTGTATCAATTTTTAATGTATTATTAGTTGTGATAAATAGATACGTATGAATATTTAATTTTAATTTTAATATATATTATTGATGTTTACAATTTAATTTAAGAAAAATTAAAAAAAAAAAATTATCCAATAACTCGGTTAACAGAAAACCAATTTTTCTCTTAAATCGATTCAGTTTCAGCGTAAGAATTTTTCTGAATAAAAAAATCGATTCGTTTGGTTAACCGCTTTTGAACTTAGCTTATATGAACGTTTTCATAACCACTAAGCCACAGCAGCCGTCCGATCAATCTGATGATCATAATTCAAACCTCACAAATGATCAATCTCGCGTTTCAAATTCCCGCCAAAACTAACAGAATCAAGTTCCACCACTCCCCTAACAACCATCATTTGAAAAGTCCCTCTTCCTCATGCGCTCAACACCCGTCGTGTTCTCCACTCTCTTCACCTCCATATAAGTTCTCACTCGCTCCTACTCTCTCACTTCACTGACGTTTTCATTTTTTTCTCTCAAATGGCGAGTCTCTTCGTCCTCTTCGCTCTCTCTTTCTTTTCAATCTCCCAAACCAACGCCGTCACCGACCTCGAATCTCTCTTCTCCTCCACCACCACCGCCACTCCGCCGTCTCACCACTCACCACAGTCTGCACCAGACGTCATCGACCAGACCTCGTTCTTCTCACACACAGCTCTCCTTGAGTCGATCCTCTCTCACCTCGGCTTCAATGAGCTAGCCACGGCGGCGCCCTATCTCTCCATCACCGCGGATGCGGCTTCAGCATCCGCCACATGGTCCGGTCCCTCCACACTCTTTGCTGCCTTCGACTCCTCTCTCCGCACGTGCATCTCATGCTCCATCCCCTCGCTTCTCCGCGAACACCTCATTCCTGGCCTCTTCACCACCGACTACCTCGGGAAACTCACCTTCGGAACCAAAATAGAAACCCTAGCCCCCGGCCGCTGCGTCACGATCACTTCAACCAAACACCAGAACGACACCGTTTCCAAACTCTTCGTGTCCGGCGTTGAGATCACTCATCCGGACCTCTTCAATAACGGCCTTGTTATTGTTCACGGCATCCAAGGCTACATCTCGCCTCTCTCGCCGTTATCTTGTGACGTGGAGCGGATGACGTCACTCTCGTTCCAGAATAATCATCACCATCAGAACCAGATCATCCAAGACAACCACTTGTTTCAAAACCAGCCGCCGATCATGCGGTTGATGTTACGCGACGCGATGCTCCGCCTCCGCAACAACGGCTTCAGCATTCTCTCGCTGGCCTTCAAGGTGAAGTATCCAGAGCTCGTCATGCTCAACAACATGACCGTGTTCGCTCTTGATGACGTGGCGATCTTCTCTGGATCGTACACGTATATCAGTAATATTCGGTTTCACATCGTGCCGAATCATTACTTGACGGTTGGTGAGCTCGAGAGGTTGCCGGTGGGTACCGCGTTGCCGACGCTGGTGAGAGGAGAGTCGTTGGTAGTTACAGCGGCCGGAGGCAGTGTCGGAGTTATGGCGGCGCCGTTGAGGATTAACTACGTGAGAGTGAAGGTTCCTGATGTGATGCGAAACTTGAAGATCATAATCCACGG
>CM047901.1:1591822-1614228 GCA_026229545.1 Pistacia atlantica | reverse complement strand
CTTGATAGTGGGTCATCATTTACATTTCTTCCTAATGAAGTTTTTTGAAAGAGTTGCCAAGGAGGTACCCCCTTGAGATTTAACTTCATATATAATAATGGTTTAATTGTTTATCTTTCTAATGTAAATGTCATTTTTGATAGTTTGACAGACAAATAAATGCTACAATCTCTAGCTTTGAAGGTTATCCTTGGAAATACTGCTACAAGTCCAGGTAGTTGGCATGAACTTACAAATTTTAACTGCTTCTCTCGGTTTTGTGCTAATACGCACATTCATTTTCCTTCTGTGAAACAGTTCGCAGGAGCCACCCAAGGTTCCTTTGGTTAAGCTCAGATTTCCACAGAACAACAGCTTTGTGGTCCATAATCCTGTTTTCATGATCTATGGCATTCAGGTGGGTAGTCTTCTAACATTTATAGAATTTTTGAAGTACTGGTTTTCAAATTAGTTTAATTTGCCATTTTCATTGTGCCCAGAGTTAACCTTATTACTGGTTTATATGAAAACTAAACATGGTGGAATCTTTTATTGCAGGGAGCTATTGGATTTTGTTTAGCCATTCAGCCAACGGATGGAGATATTGGGACAATTGGACGTAAGTATCAATCCTGCTGCTCATTTCTACTCTTGTACTCTCCATGTAACTCATCCTGGAAACAAACTTCTGCAGAGAACTTCATGACAGGTTACCGAGTAGTGTTTGATCGGGAAAATTTGAAGTTTGGTTGGTCGCTTTCTGATTGTGAGTGGCTTGTAAAATTTTTTGCTTGTCTTTGGTGATCAACAATTTTAGTTCTCAATCTTATTAATGTTCATGTTCAGGTAAAGATCTCAGCGATAGTAAGAACTTGCCCCTGACACCAAATGGTGCACCCTCTAATCCTTTGCCTACAAATGAACAGCAAACAACACCTGGTGGGGCTGCAGCTGCTCCGGCTCTGGCAGGAAGAGCATCACCCTCGAAACCGTCAACCGCCCCACCTGAACTCATTTCATCCCGGTATTGTTTGTTAAACTTGCTGGCATCCCTGCTTTTGCTGCGTCTACTTGTTTCAACTTCCTAATGCAAGTTTCAAACACCTTTAATATATGAAATTTCACTACCCATTTAGTCTTTCATGTACATCTAGGTGTTCTTGTTCCTTTTTCTTTTTTGTTTTCACGTCATATATATGAACATGAAACAGTGCCGTTTTTCGCTCTTTCTAGGCCATTGGATTGCTTTGAGCATGTAGGATATGAACCAGAATTCCTTTATATATATATATATATATATAGTTTACTTTGCCTTACACTTTCATGTATGACAATTTTTGTTGTTGCTAATCTATTTTATTTCATCCATGCACCTATTATTCGTTGATCGCTATCCCTTATTTTGCAAAGTTCAGTTCACCATAGAAAACTGTAAAAGTAACCATTTCACCTAAAAGCTTAAACCGAAATCGTCTAACACTAGAAATAAGACTGGAATACACATATTAGACAGACAAACAAGGTTAGACACTATTATTAAGCACTCTACATTTCTAAACGTCCATGTATATATTTCCACAATACATATAGACAAAAACTCTCTGGTGCAGACGTGTTAAAAGTTTTTTACATGCGGACCAAAGATTAGCAACCAGTAACAACTAGTCCGCTGACATTTAGTCTGTGTAAAATACTTAAAAACACCTGCACTTAAACTTACCATTGAATTCTGAAAACCTATGTGCTATATTAAGGAATGGCTCTCTTGATGGACTCTTTTTTGTTGTTTTGATAAAGATTAGTACATATGGATCTAATATAGAAAACAAATACCGTACTGATAAATAAACTTGTACCTTCGATACTTTCTTGTTCAAGCACTTTAATTTATTGGATTTTAGGTACTGTCCATTTTTGTCACTGCACGTGTTCTTGTTGATTTTTGACCTACTTTTTCTTTCACTTTTTCTGATCAAATTTTTAATCATAGTGGGGATTTAGGAAGGTTTTGGATTTGCATGAGATGGAGACACAGCACATTCAAAAGCATAAATTTATACAATTATAAAAAAACATGGAGACTTACCTACTTTTCAGCTTGTATCTTTCGTGGATGGTCGGTTTATTTATTTAATTTTAAGCATGGATCTCGCTTTTTAAGTTCTCATATAAAAACTTGTAAAATTAGCTAGCAATAAGGGCGAACCAAGGGGGTTGTAAATGGTTCAACCCACAATCTCAGGTTCGATTTTTTATTGGGCATAAAGATAATATAATTGTTCATGAGTTATCTCAAAGGCCACGGCAGTGGGTGTAAAACTCATGTCATACAATTATTAAATCAAAATCAAAATTTTAACAGTCTAGATTTAACTGAGTGGATATTTTTCATTTTTTTTTGGGCTAAGTTAGCACGATTTGTTTCTGGAAAACCTCTGGAGAGACTAGCGCAACAACCAATCGTTACAGTGTCTTACATAAATCTTGAGAGTTAAGGAGATTCAAATTTAAGACCGTACTTCTTATCTATACATCACAGCGTTCGACCTATCATTTGAGCTATCAAGATAGATTTTACCCAAAACACAATAAGTTAATTCAAAGAGCATTAGTCCTGGTAGAAATCGACTCTTATAATATAGCCGCCTCCTAAAGAAAACAAAACCTTAATAAATATATAAGATGGCTGGGTTGTAGTACAAAACTTTCCATCGCTTTCTTTTCCATTAAGTTTCTAAACACTCTCTTTTTCTGCTTTTGAATTAACAATTATGTACCCACAGAAGCTGAAACCTGTACTTATATTTAATTAAATACAAAAATACTTTCTGCCCTCCTCCCTTTGCTTTGTCCAAAAGAGTTAAAAGGACTTGGTGACAAGAAGCTTCTCAAAGTAATGTACTTTAATTTTAGGTTAAAGATGCAAGATGTTGCCTTCCCCAGATGATATTTGTAGGACGTTCTGATATATTTTATGTGCATGCAAACAAAACCTTATTATTATTTTGTAAGCTAGAATTATAAGATATTTTAGACGTGAAAAAATTAGTTTATTTTAAAGCCAACTTTATAAAAATGTGTCGTGTTATGGGCAATAATTGAATGGAAAATCTAAGGGCTTCGATCATAAATTTGGTGGTAATATTAAATGTACTTGGTGCTAGCTGGTAGGAGGCTAATCAAAGACAACTACGTGACAATAATATTTTATTATTTTTTATTCAATTATAAATAAATAATTAGTTAATTAATGCTCCTCTTTTACCTAATTTATAATTTACTATATTAAAATTTAAGACTTAAGTAGTCCTTGTGACGTTGCAAATTATACAATGATTTGACAGATTTTATTTATTCAATTATTATTTTATATATCTCATAATTTTGAGTTTTAAAAAAAAAAAAAAACACAAAACTATTGGTTGTTAAATTTTGAGAACAATTTACTTATAACAATAATTTATTTATTAATAATTACTATTTATTATTATTATTTTTATGTTTATACTTTAAAGGAAAGAGAGGGCTAAGTATATGGCAAGAACTGGGAACCTTCCGTCTCTTAAATTAAGGAAAAAAAAATTATTTTAACATTAAAATAAATTATAATAATTAAAATAATCTACCAACTTTGTTCTAGCTGTACTTCCAGTGGATTTTCATGAAACCAAGTGGCCAAAATTAGCTCAACATAACCACTTATATCAACAAGGACCTTATTGAGATTATTGAAAGATTTTTCTATATATATATATATATATAAACTTTTCTTCTAATTCAAAGTAAGAGATATGTTAAAACTTTAAGTTGGTAAAATAAAACATAATTTAATATTTAATATTTGGTCTTTGAATTTAAAATAATAGGCTCCTGAGTTGACTGAAAGAAGAATCAATGGACAGCCCCAGAATAAGAGGGAGCCAGCCCCAGCCAGCTCCAGATTGATGATCAGGCTCTCCTTTTTCAATCTCCACCGTCTGATACTTTTCATTTTTGTTATGATTTTTTGTTTTCATTCAAACGTGTGAAGCTGTTCATATTTGATCTTGCCAGCTACTTTCTGTACTGTCGACATTCTAATTAGTAATTATTATTAATTTAATTTTTATAATAATTATTATTTTGATTTCATACTTAATTTAATCGAGTGGGGTCTTCCTTTTTTTTCCTTTTTTGTTTTCTGCCTTTGAGGAGCATGTCCCTTTCCATAAACAGCTTTCAAATATTTATTTTATTTTATTTTACATTTGATTTGCCACAGGGCTCAGATTTTTTCTTAATTAAACGGGGTTTTTGCATTTAAATCCTTTTTTACTTTCATATTTTTTTTTAATTTGTGCTCATATATATATGTCCTCAAACCTTCTTAATAAATCTGAATTGGGGTGTTCGAACCAGTTTATACGCACTTCAACTAATCTTTGAAGTCTATTGAACGATAAGTTACAAATATGGTAGATAGTAGGTGACTATTTTGTAGAACTTGAACATAAGACTTCTGGGTAATTCGCTTACATGACTAAAAGTCTTGCGGTCTGACCACAAGGCTAGAGGTTAAACTCTGTAATTTTTGGGAAGTCAATTTTTTCCTCTTTACTACTTAATCCTTAAGCATACATTAAGAACCCAAATCATGCAATTTAATTACTTAATATCTAATTAAATCATTCTCCAAAAGGGGCATAAAAAAAAAAAAAAATCCTGTCTGCTAAAGCTTTTGTTTACTGTTTCTTCACGGGGCCACCATCCTTTTTCCTCTCGGTTTGAAACTATCCAAGAGCCTATTTAAGAAACCTCTCAGAGTTAAGCAAAGAAGGATTATGAGAGCTAGCCTTCAAAGCCTAAACCTTTTCCTTTCTTTCTTTCTTACTTTTGTTTCAAGGCAAGCTACCAAAGTAAAGAATCCATTTCAAGTTCCTTGCAGCTTCTGAATTCTAGCTCATTATTCCTTCCTTTTTTTTTTTTCTTTATATATTATTTCTGCTATAAATTCTGCATCTTTCTGGTCTTTTTCTGTGGAAAGTTTTCTGGGTTGTTGTTGGTTTTTGTCAAGTTTCTAAAACTTGTGTCGGCTTAAAGGTTTGAGAGAGGAGAAATAATCCTGAAGCTTTGAAAATTGAAGTAAGAAAAAATGGGAGTTGGAGGGACCTTGGAGTATTTGTCTGATTTGATGGGAAGTGGTGGCCATAACCACAAGAAGAGGAAGAAACAATTGCAAACTGTTGATCTCAAAGTCAGAATGGACTGTGATGGCTGTGAACTCAAGGTCAAGAATGCACTGTCTTCATTAAGTGGTAAGCATTTTTTGCTTTATTATGTCTTTCGTGACTTCATAATCAATTACCTGACGTTTTCTATCACTTCGGCTCCCTGGAGACGTTCAGAAAGACAAACAGATTCCAGTTTCACAACAACACGCGCACTGTTTAGTTTATGATTTTTTATTTTTCAGGAAAATGTGTTGAAATTGTGATGTTTTTGCAGGAGTGAAGTCTGTGGAGATAAACAGGAAGCAACAGAAGGTGAGTGTGACAGGATATGTGGAGGCAAACAAGGTGTTGAAGAAGGCAAAATCAACAGGGAAAAAGGCAGAGATATGGCCATATGTACCATACAATTTGGTCGCTCAGCCATACGTTGCTTCAGCTTATGACAAGAAAGCTCCTCCTGGTTATGTCAGGAAGGTTGAAAATCCTGGAACAAATGCCACTGCCACAACTTATGGCTATGCAGATCCTTACATCACCATGTTCAGTGATGACAATCCTAATGCATGCTCTATCATGTAGATTGTAAAACTCCATTTCAGGGTTCTAGGATTTTGATTTTGATTTTCATCTTTATCTTCTTAAGTTTTGTTTGTAATTTTGTTGTTATAATATTAAAGATGATGAGGAAATTAACTAATTAGTTTATTAATCACTGTTTTGCTCTATTCTGTTCTGTTCTGTTCTGTTTTGTTGATTGGGTTAATTTCTTTTGACCCCCTATAGTTTTATGAGTTATTCTGCTTGATATGTTTCAGAAATAATCAGGAAATCCCCTTTCTTTAGTTTCCAATGTCAATGAAAACCCTAATTTTGCTTGGGAAAAAAATTGTCTTTTTACATATTTGCTCTTCACTGTAATGGATTCTGCCAACGAAGATTGACGAGAGGAGGCTGCTTAACTATTTCTGAAACATATTGGGGGCTCAGTGTAATACCAAATAATATGAGGTTTATTTTCTTTAAAAAATGGCTTTGATATGTACCTTTTTGTAGCCCTCTGCAATTAGCTGCGCTGTTAAAAAAATTTATAAAGAAAATTATCAATTAAGTCCGCATAAATTTGGTTATTCCTTTGGCCTCCTCAGCTTTTGAACTTAACCTTTGGACTCCATAGATCTTAACTTCCTAATTTTCTTTGCCCCATTCATTCATCCAACATTACATTTTGGCTCCTAAAATAATTTAGTGGCTCCACCCCTGATCGATTCAATAGTAATACCCAAACCCATACTAAAATCAACATATTTTGACATCCTACAATATCCAAATGACAATATCTTAATAACATAATCACCACTTGGTGGTTTAATGATAAAAGAGTAAAAGAATATCTAAATTTACATGATCTCTCGAATTCGAGTCTCCACGACCCCTAACAAGAGGTGGCCACTGGAGTTTATACCGAACCAATAGTTTCAAGATCCAAGAGATTAATTGAAGTATACGCAAGTTGACCCGAGTACCCTTGGTCATAAAAATAAAAAATATCTTAATAACATATGCCGCGGATTGATCAAATTTACGATTTCATTCAAACCTTATGCAGTGGTTATGGTGGGGCTAGAGTAGCTCAATTAGTTGTTGAGAAGTCCTTGTACATGATGCTATAATTTTATTCTTGTTTCAAGTCTCTCTCTTTCTCTTGAGCTTTGTTTGGCCACAGCTAGCTGTATAATCGAACCCAAAATAGAATGAGAAAGTGCAAGCTGCCTAACATTTAGGCATGAAAGATTATATGCTATTTCTAGCTATATGTTATAGCTTCTTTATAAAAAGTGTTCACATTGTAGGGTAAAACCCCAGCTGTGATTTCACAGTTTCTGCCTTGTATAACCTGTTTTTCATCAGAAATCCCTTTTTGACCAAAAGGAAATGTCCATTTTGCCCTTGCGGCTTCACACACCATCATGTTTTAGACGGTGGGTGTGTTGAGATCAGTGCATACGCTTGAGATTTACGTATCTATTTTACTACATATCGAGATCGACAAGTTTCAAATACTCCAACGATTTTTAGAAACTATTAAACGTACATACTGAAAGGATTTTGATACATTTACAAGAGGTTTCGATAAGTCGTTGGGAGTGTTTGATATTTTTCGATCTATCATGTGGTCGATTAAATTAACTGATACCGAAGTCAACTTATCATAAACAAATCAACACAAATAGTTGGATTAGAAAAATGTTTTAACTATTCAAATAAAAAGTGGATTCCCCAAAAGAAAAATAAAATGACACCAACGTTCAAATGATGAATTTAAACACATTTGATTCCTAAAAGAGAAAAGAAAAGAAAAGAAAATTCCCAAGAAAAGCAAATCTTTCTTTCTTTATTTCTCTTTTCTTCAACAAAAGCAAACAAGGCAAAGAGAATCTACCCTTTAAACTTTTTCAACTTTTGTTGCTGAAAATGGAAACCTTTTTGGGATCCCAAGAATGCGTAAAGCCATTGTCATTTTGTATTTACAGTGGATTCATGTATTGTGCACTTCCTGGAGTTTCAATATGCATGTCCACTGTAAATCCACTTGCAATAATTAGAAAAAAAAAATGAATGAATGAATTTAATTATGCTTTCGTGACTAGGGTGTCTAGGCCAACTTATACGTATTTCGACTAATCCCTTGGCACTTTAAAGTTAACGATCGAGTAAAGTATACCTTTTAGTGGCCACAATTGAGATGATTCGAATTCATGACCTTTTGAGTAATACATTCAAGAGTCTTTGTCAATCCACTCGACCATCTAAGGGTGGTTCAAGTGTTCTTATATTAACAATGAGTAGAAATAGGAAAGATTTGATCGTTAAAAATATATATATATATTTCAATAGTGCGCTCTTACTGTGAATGTTAGGTAAATTTCTGGTTTATGTATTCTTACCAAAAAAAAAAAAACTATATAAATGGAAAAGAAAAATAAAATGAGATTAGATAAAATTTGGTAGAATGAAAAGCTTGATAGCTACTCTCCTCTAGTGGAAGATGATGTTGCAGGATCAAAGTAAAAAATGAATAAAATTCAAAACAAATCCACTCAGATGGCGTTTATAGTTAAATATTTCCATTACTTTTCTAAACTTGCACATGTATTGAATGCCTTAATCAAGGGGACTATCGATTGTGCATGACTTTAACCCACAATCTCATATTCGATTTCTCATTGGACGGGAAAAGTAGTATCTTTACTCATGATTTACCTAAGAGACCACGACAAATTAAAAAAGACAGTCCTGATTTTGCTTTGTGAAGCCAAATTAAAAAACTTAAAGTTTTCACCGAACCCTATAATATTTGGAAAATGAGAAACAATGATCTTTTATGTGCTCACAAGGGGATTCAAACCCTAGACTTTATGAGAACAAACCACGGGCTTAACTGTTTAACTAACCCCTTATGGCTAATGTTGTAAATATGGTGTTCGATGCTCTGAAAAAAAGATCGATAATGTTACCGAATCGATATGATAGTTAAATCTTTCAACACATTGAGTTTCTGACAAGATGTAAGTGTTTAAGGGAAAAATATGGCCTATTATATGCAGAGTGGAAGGTGGAAACTGGAAGACATTAAAAACACTCACCCAAGCTTGCTTGATCTTGAGGTTTATAATCAATCATCTGAGCAAGTCAGTTTCATTAATAAGATGAAGTAGAATGTAATGTTACTGATAAGCAGTATTTATGGGATCAGATATATGTCTTTTCAGGTTTGGGAGGTCCAGGTATCCAATCCAAATATCCAGCCTTCTTCATTATCTAATGTGGGACTCTTAGACCTCGATCTCTAGAACGAGATCTATGAGGGAAGGCCTGCACCAAAACATTCTCTTTCAGATAATACTGAGTCCTGTCGCATTGAGTTTCTTAGAGTCCGGCTTTGATACCAATTTGTTACAGGTCGAGTTATTCAACCGAAATGACTAACCTATTATTGGATGTAATCCCCCTCCAATCATCAACTGTGCAACTCTTAGGACTCAACACAGGTTAATTTTGCATATTTATATTTCCACTAAACAATTTCCAAAGGGTTCTGAATGAAACACTTGCAAACTTGCCATACAATTAAACTTACTAACAACATCCAAAATGGCTATATATAGGTACAAAATTAATATTCTTCTGTAAATGAGTTGCCGCTCCAAACGAGCCCATGAGAGTTAAGCAGCTACCTGTACTTTCTCATTCTTGCGGTAGAGATGGTCATTGTTGTCCACAAGCCTCTGCCTCATGATTTGATCCAAGCTCAGATAGAGTTGCATTTCCTTGCTCTTAAGAAAAAATTCCTGCAACAAGATTTGGTGTATCGAAAGAGGGAAAGCATATCGATGTGTGTAATATCAAGTGATGTATTCAACATAAAGCAAGTCTACTATATTGCCTGGTGATTTTTTTATCAAGTAGTCCATGCATAGGGGATATCATAGGCAAAATAACTACAAAAAATGATGAGAATTGTAACAAAAAAGGTCGGTAGATATAGTCGTCGAGATACATATGCACCACACCAACAACATAACAACTTAAGAAGTGTATTAGAAATTCTGACTTCAGTTTACCGCTCATAATTGGAGCATGAAGTCTCCAGCAAAAAGCAAAATATGGATTGTCAAACTGGTTCCTCTGTCTAGCAAACGATGGACAATATTTACTTTCTACGCACCGAGAATAGACTTGCTATTTGAAATCAACATTGAACTCAAATATATGATTCCTAAAGTTTCATTAAGACTCCTTAAACTTTCAATGAAAAAACGAAGACAAGTTACTCCATAATCAATCATTGTTTGACTCAAATCAAGACAATTGCTTCAGCAAGACCATGCATGTACTCTTGGCGACGGATGACAATGACAATTTTGTGTCACTAGATAAATTTTCACAAGTAAAAAAGTATTGCGGGTTCTTCAAATTTCATCAAAGACTACAAACGAAAGGTGCGGATAAAGTTCTAAATACTGAAATACTCAGTTATCTAACTCGAATTTATCTAAAACATAAGTGATATCATACTTGGGATGTTCAGCAGAGACTTGCTTACCTCAGTGAGCTTCTAATATATTTTAACAACCAATATTTACTGTCTTCACTTTCGATTCCCTGAGTAGATGCCGACAAAATTAATGTCATAAATGAGAGTTGCATTGGCCGGTATATTGCAGTCACCTACATTAACCATATCATGAATGTCAGTTTCCAAATAATTGTTGCAACAATGACGGATAGTTGTATTTCCTTGAACAATAAATGTAGTACTAATCTCATTAGTAGCCACACTATCTCTATAAAGCCATAAGGAGTTTTCTGTAGACTACACATTATCCTCTAATCAATGTTTTAACTATCATCAAGTGTTCAAATTGGTTCATCTTTCACAAGTACATAGAATTGGACCACTGTCCCAAATGGGCAGCAAAAAATTTCTACTTTTTATTGATTGATAAAACATAAGTAAGGAAAGATCAAATTTTCAACTATAAGTTTGAATCTTGATGAGTCTAGAAATGAAAATCAGTAATACATAATCCTCACCTGAAAAGCATCCTGCAGGTTCTGGCCCATATGCTAACTCTGGCGGAATTTGAAGCTTACGTTTTCCACCTGAATGAAATTAGCAGTGTGAAAAATATGCAGGGAAGCCTGAAGCGATACACAAATACAAACTCAGAGACAATTTATTATCTTCAATATCTTACCTACAAGCATTGGAGGTACTCCTTCCCCACCGAAAATTCCCTGATCCAAGCCCTTAATGACCTGGACACATATACATGTTAAGATTGAAATTGGGACAAAATGAGAGCAGCCTAAATCCGCAAACACAACACTGCCAGGCCTCTACATAATCACATTTATAGTAATGATTTTGCTTTACTGTTTTATACACACTAAACTGATCCGATTTCAAATTGAAAAGCTTCGACACTTGTATAAACAGGGTGAAAAGGTGATAAGACACGCAAGCGATTGACATGTAGATTGGAGTTAATTAATTGTTGACTAACTGAGATAAAATATTTACCTTGCCAACTCCAATGCGCATAGTAAGAGGTCTAGATCTTTTGTAGCTGCTGTCGAAGACTATTCCATCAGCAAACCTTGCCGTGTAGTGAACCTATACATTGAAATAAATACAAATCATGAAATCTCCATTAACTAGTAGGAATTTTTATTAGTTTTATCAGACAAGCTTCTGACAATTGACAGAAAACTAAATTCACCACAAATTGAAAGAAAAATGTAATTGCCAGGGCAAAGGTCCAAGCTTGATGGAATCAAACAATGACAATCAATAACAAAACCACATAAAATACCGTTTTTACACAGACTAAAGTAATCCATCAGCCCAAAAAGACTTAACGAAAGAATGAAAAACAAAATCACAAACTCACATTGATAAGCTCAGGATATTACTCATTATAACTTCAAACCTCACAAAGGAACCATTTTTACACTAACTAAACTAAACATTATTAACCAAAACTAAACCAACCCAAAAAAACACAAAGAAAAAAAAAAGCTGCTAACTAACATTGATAAGCTTACTCAAAATAAGTTCAAACCTCATAAAAATACCATTTTATACAAAACAAAACCAACCCAATAGCCCCAAAACACCCAAAATTAAAAACAATACAGACTCACATTAATAAGCTCAGGATATTACTCAGTACAAGTTCAAACCTCATAAAGATACCACTTTTATACAAACTAAACAAAATTAACCAAAGCTAAACCAACCAAATATACCAAAAAAAACACAGAAAAAAAAAAAAACAGAACCTCATAAAGATACCATTTTTATACAAACTAAATTAAACAAAACCAACCCAATAGCCAAAAAAACACAGCAGAAAGAAAAGTTCACAAAGTCACATTAATGAGCTCAGAATATGGAGCCTCCTGGCCAGAGCCAACAGAGATGTCACAGTAACCAAGGCCAGAGCGAACAAAGTTGAATTCACAAGGAGGGTCAGCCACAGTGGCGTAGTACTCAATCCTTGTGGCATCAGCATCCAGAGGCGTCAAGGCCATGAAGGAGGAGGCCAAAAGGCCAATGCCCACATCAAGAACACACTTCTTGGGGCTGAAAGAGAGATTCTTTGGCTTTGAAATTTGTTGGAATGAATGTGAAGAGGAAGAGCAGAAGGTTGGTGAAGTTTTTGGAGGTGAAGTGAGGGAAGAGAGAGTGGTGGTGGTGGCCATTTGGTTTGAGCTTTGAGGCTGAAGAGGAGTGGCTTTGTGTAACGGTTTGAAGTGAAGGAGAGTTCATGGCTTTCTGGGAAAATGGATAGTGAAGTGGGACCGATTTAGAGGAAGATTTTGAACCGTAGGATGTGGATAAGAGATTTAATCTTGACTATAAAAAATATTATTGAACCGTAATATTATCAATCTAATATTATGGGTGCGTTTGGTTTATTATTTTGGGTAGGATTTTGAGGATAGTATTGGATAATTGAATATGGGAGTATTACAAGGTAAAATTTAAAAATTTATAGAAAAATCCCCTAAGTTTGCTAATTTCATAAATACCCCCAACATGTAAATTGACAAAAAGCCCCTCCCCCAGCCACTTACGGTGCAGTGCGATGCCACCACCGCCATCTGGTGGAAGCAAAATCGCGTGTTACGACATAGGGCCGGTCGGATGCAGTATGCGTGTAGTCGTTATAGGCCTTTTCCGACCGGAGGATCCACCTGATCTGGTGGAAAAGGCTGTCTCGGCTTTCGCCGTAGTGTCGGCCGGTGAAAAAGGCCTAAAAGCAGCGGCCATCTTTGGCTGCAGCGACGGCCAAAGATATGGCCGTCGTTTTTGGTCAACGATGGCCAAGATTTGGCCGTCGTTGACCTCAACGACGGCCATTTCTTTATTTGGCCGATCGTTCACGGCTGATCGGCCTTTTACGCCAAATCGTGGTGGATCTGGCCGAAAATGCCAGATCGGTGAACTTCCGGCCATTTATGGTTGGCAGGTTGGCCGTTGTATAGATTTCGGCTACCACCGACGGTGGTTGCCGGAATCTGCCGAATATGTGTTGCGGGGGTGTTTTTGATAATTTTTAAACTTTTTTTAGGGTGTATTTGATGAAATTAATAACCTTATGGGGTTTAAAAGTAATTAAAAAAATAAGGTAATATTCTTGGAATAATGTGCCAAACATTATTTGGAGAATAGGATCCAGAATTTAGATAAAAATAATAAGCCAAACACATACATTATTTTTAACATAGATTTAAGATTCAAAGTTTTTTATTAATATAATTTTTTCATCTCAATAAGATTGATAATATATATAATTTTTTTTATATGTATGTAGTTAATGATAACGACCCATAATATTTTATTAAAGTGTTAACGACTTTCTCTCACCCAAATAATGGTTTAATGAGATTTTACCATTCATAAACTTTTAAAATACTATTTTACTACTCAAATTTATATTTCGGTTGTGTACAGAAGGCAAACTCGATTCAGATTATTAAGGCTTTTGAAAATGGGAGACTAATGAATCTTTTAGTGGTGAAAGATTGAATTTGGGTAGATGTGATTGATTGTAATTTGACTTAGGAATGACGGTTGCGTAAACCCTAATCGCTTAATTACCTGCGATTGGCGAGAGTAGGATTTGAGGGGTTTTGGTGAGTGATGATCAGGGAAGAGAATGGTGGTGGTGAGGGGTCGCTTATGATACCGGAATCAAAAAGGGAATACAAATCGGGATAGTAAAATTGTATTTTAAAAATCTGTAGGTGGGAAAGTGTCATTAATCCATTATTTGGGTGGGAAAAAGTCGTTTACTCTTTTATTGAATAACAAAAATTCTCCAATATTTTTTTCTATCATTAAGTTTTAAATTTTAATAAAAATGGCAAAAGAATAATTCATTAATTTATAATAATAGAGATATATCATATAACTTACTATTGATTAACTAACAATAACTTATGGTGGTTTGATTGTAAAAGGGCAAAAGAGAATCTAAATTTACATAGTTTTATGAGTTTAAGTCCCTGCAGTTCCTAATCGGGGTGATCATTGGGAGTTCTTATTCAAACAGTAGTTTCAGGGTCCCGACGATTAGTTGAGGTGCGTGTAAGTTGATCCAGACACCTTTGGTAAAAAAAAAAAAAAAAAATTTGTTCTTTCAAAAACCTCACGAGAATTTTTATTATAATTACTTATTATGTAGTACAATTATTTATTTATTTATAAATACAGTATTTATAAGGGGAATAATAATTACACGAACCTCTTCCATTGAATGTTTGATATATGATAATTAGTCTTGGTTAAGTGTAAGATAATTAATGTAATTAATTTTAAAGAGTATTAAATATTAATTTCATCTACTTATTAATTATACACCATTTTCAAATGAATCAAAACCAACTTTTCCACTCTTCTAGGTGAGATTTTAACCATTTACTCTATGACTCTTTCTTTACTTTTTTTTTTTTTTTTTTCTTTGAAATACTTGTTTTTCTTTGAACATGAAAATTGAAAACATATAACCCAAAAAAAAAAAAAAAAAAATCAATCACTAATTAGAGTAAATAAAGTCCTTTTCTTATATGAACATTCATATTCTCTTAAATTTCCGATCATATTCTACTAACATCAATTAACGGTTTATTAACGAAAAAAATACTAAAAAAACAAAGTTTTAGACGAATATTTCCTCCTTTTTAACATTTATAAACAAAAAAATATACATATATATACATGTATGTCAAGTTTTTTTAATAATAATTGGTAATATCTATTGCATATATATAAGAAAAAAATCAAGTATAAACTCTTAAATAATTTATTGCACGTAATTAAATCCTTGTAACTCTCCTTCATTCGCTCATCGTATATACGTGTATATATATATATATAAATAATCTTCTACTCCTTTAATTAATTAATTATTGATTGAATATTATTTTGAGAAGAATGGGTCGTGTAAAATTACAAATAACAAGAATAGAAAACACCACAAATCGGCAGGTGACCTTCTCCAAACGAAGAAATGGACTCATCAAGAAAGCCTACGAACTCTCTGTTCTCTGCGATATTGATATCGCTCTTATTATGTTCTCTCCCTCTGGTCGCCTCAGTCTCTTCTCCAGCAAACGAAGGTCTTTTTTTCTTTTTTCTTTTTTCTGTTTTTTTTTTTAAAATTAATTTGCATGCATGCATTTTCATCCTCTTTATTTTTTGTTTTAGGATCGAAGATGTGCTTACTCGTTATCTAAATTTGTCGAATCAAGCAATAGGATCGTAAGTTTTTTTTTTTTTAAATTTTCATGTATATATATTTCCTCGATATCAATTGAGAACGACGGCACTGACATGAATAATTCTTCTATTTTTGTGTAGTGTTATTCAAAATAGAGAGGTATAAATTTCTCGAGATTTATATTTTACGACTTGATTGAACCGATCGAAACTAGATATATAACATACTGATTTTGATTCTTTTATGAAAATATTGCAGTATTTGCTTAGCACCATAAAAAAAATCCAGGCAGAAGATGATCAGACTGATCTTCAACTTTCTAAGTATTTTAATTTCTATTTATAATTAATTCTCTCCTAATTACCATTTTTTTTATATAATTGGCATATCTAATTGAGTTCAATGTTTTTTCATACAGGCCTGAGGTTGTTAACAAAAAGATTGAGGTAATTAGAAGCACATAATCTATTATTATTATTTTCGAATAAAAATTCTTAGATGTAGACGTATTAATTTTTTATATGAAATTTCGGTGAAAAAAAAATCAGATCGTTTGCGAAAGAGAATGACTAATAATTAGTGTTAAATTTATTTAGGGACTCCGACAAGAAATCATAAATTTGCATCAACAACTTCAGATATCTGTGGAGCAATTAAGGTTAGAGAGCAAGAATTATTAATTAACAAAATTAGATATTAATCAAACAAATTATTATTATTATTATCAATATTAATTAATTAATTAACTTATTTATTTTGCATAATTCATAGGAAATATGAACCTGATCTGCAAAAATTGTCAACAATGGTGGAAGTTGAATCCTGTGAGAAAAATTTACTAGAGACCTTGGCATGTATCACACAAAGAAAGGTTAATTATTTCAACCTCTTTTTCGCATTAAATTTTTATTCAATGATCGCGAATTGATCGTTTTTTTATTTTTTGTTCTCAGAAAGAGCTTTCGGATTATCATGTATCATCGTACAATCCGTTCAATCTGTCGATGTATAATGAAGCCCAAGGTGGGGTGTCAAATTCTTTAGAAGAAGAGGTTATTAATTGGTTGCCTAATGAAATCAATGGGCAAAACCCTAGCCAAATTCGTGTAGAATCTGAGCCATCCACAAGTATTAATCCTATGAGGTAATTAATTAATTATTTATTTATTTATGCATCTAATTAATTAGTTTAATTATATAGAAATTTATTAATTAATCCTTAATTGCAGCTTGGAAGGATTCAACATCAGCAATTTAAGTAATAATAATAGTGATGAAAGTCTTTCTCCATGGCATCAATACACTGCAACTGAGCTCCTCACTACCTTCCTGAACCCTAACTCATTTCTACAACTTAAGGTAAATAATTTTTTTTAGAATCCGAACACTCATTTACCCGCTTTGGTAAATAATAAAATATACTGAAATTTTATCTGTTAGTATTGTTTGACACCAATTACGGTTTGTCAATGTAGGATAATGATGTTGAAGGTCAAGACATGATGGCAATGGTGTCACAACAGCAAGTTGATGCTACTTCAAACTGCCCTCAAGTGATATCGAGAGTGATCGATGAAGGTTCGAATTAATTAATTGACCATAAGATCAAACAATGAAATTATATCTAGAAATCGTTAAGAACTTCTCTTAATTTATTTATTTTGGATTTTAAGGTTTATGATTCTTCAGCACATTAATTAACCAAGTAAATTGTCAAGGTCATCCAAGTTTACTTCTATATCCCAATTTAGGTCATCCAAATCACAGGGGTCATTAAGTAGATTTCCTGTTGTGCTCGATGCTCCATCTCCTTTCTTGGCCTGAAAAAAAAAAAAAAATGTGTTTGATTAAGTTTCTTTGTTAAATCTTACCCGTCGGTTTCAGAAACTAACGATGTTACACTTTCCTTTTCTGAATTTAACGTTAGACTTTGAAAATTGAGGATGACATTGTTAGTTTTCGAAACCAAGAGGACGAGATGGAAGAACAATCTCACCATCTCGGTCTCAGAAACTAACGTTATTGTCACGTTGAAGTAGGGCTAGCCCAAGGGGTAGGCAGGAGAGGCACCAGCCTAGCCCCCCACCCACCCCCAAAAAAAAAAAAAAATTGGCCCAAAATTATTTTAAGATTTTTTTTAAATAGATTTACAAAAATATCATTGGCTCTAAAAAAGTTTATAATTTTTTGTCCAAAGGGCCCCAAAAAAGCCGAAAATGCTCAAATTCATTATAATTTTTTTACATAAATTTACAAAAAAACCATGTTCCATATTTTCCATTCACACCCCTAAATTAATTAAACTAGTTATTTAAATGTCTAAAATTTCAAAACACCCACTCAATCCCTAAAATGATGAAAACATTGCATTTCTACCCTTCTACACTGTCCCAAAGTAACTCTTGTCTAGGATGACAAATGTTCTTAAGACGGTCATGCATTGAAGTTAATAGAGTAAGAAGTGACGTTGTTAGTTAGTTTCTGAAACCAAGGGGTGAAATTGTCTTTCGTAAATTGATAAGGGGTAACGTTGTAAGTTACCCTTTTCAAAGTAAACCATGCATGCATAATGTATCTCACCTCATTAGGAAGATTGTTCGGTTGATCAAGACCTGCATCACAATTGCCATTATTGATGTTGTTGCTGATACTCTTGTTATTTTCAACGGCACTGATGGCGGTAGTACTGGTACCAATAAAGTAAGGTACCTCAAGATTTTTGTTGATGGTACCAGTAGTATTCACAGCATCGGTAACATTAGCGGTGAAATAGGGCTCATAATTGTTGTTGTTGTTATTGGCAGTAGCAATAGTGAGGACATTAGTGTAATTTCTGAAGAGACAATACCGAATAAATGAAATTGGAAAGAATATAATGTGAAGCGTCACAAAAAAAACCTTATATTATATCAAAAAAATTATATATTATATATACCTCTCAAAGTTCATCTGATTTGTGTTGAATGTACCATTAGCAACCCAATTTAGCTCGTGAAATTCGGTTGGAATCTCAAGTGTAATTCGATCTCCTATTATCGACTGCTGCAATCAAAATAAAATAATAATCAAAGAAAGGTAAAATTAAATATTTATATATAAATAATTAATTAGTAATTAATAAATAACCCACTTTTCTTTCATTGACTAGTTCCAGAGAGGCTTTCAGGTTTTTCTCAATTCTTATAAGTTGAGATGGTTGAGGATACTGGTTGAGATCAGGTTCATAATCTCTGTCAAAATATGTCAAGATTATTCAAAATTAATTAATTAAGTTGTAATTAAAATAAAATTGAGTTAATTAAATCAATTCTTACTTGAGTTTTTTGTTCAGAGTCTCGATCTCCGCTGTGCTCTTGTTAATTTGTAGCTCAAGTTCCTAATGAAAATTATTAAATAATTAATATAATAAAATTTGACCAAGTAATTAATAAAAAAAATTAAGAGTATATGTACTTACATTAATTCTTGATCAATACGAATCCAGGCACGATTGATAAAGGTTGTGACAATAATAATAATAATAATAAAAAAGAAAATTATTTAATGTCAGTAATATGAATTAAAATTAAATAATATATAATGCATTTATTTATGAATTAAGAGTGATTTAAGAGAACAAACTGGCTCTTGAGATATCCCATTTTATTTTCATCACCCCGAATGTGTTCAAGCTGCTTCAATTTCTCCGCCTTGTAACATACACAAGGTGCCCTTCTCTATTTATAATAAGAAAATAATATTATTAAAAACATTAATACAAATAATAAATCTTATTAATTAATCGAAATAAGTTTCATAATACGTACCAGTGAGTTATTCGGAGGATTACTTTTAACCATATATTGATATCACAAGAAAAGGAAAAAAAAATTAAAATTATTTAACACAATCACGTTGAAAATTAAAAATAATTTAACAATGATAAAAGAAAAGCAATCATGTATACTGAAATCTTCTTTCTTGTGGTAGATCAAGATAACGTTGAAGCACTTCTTCCATCCTAAAAACAAAAAACGTTAAAAAGATACACACATAAAAACATTTTAACTGAGATTGAACGACAGATATAGTTAACCAAATTGCAACCTTGCACAGCTACAAAATTCGTAGAGGCGACTATGGACAGAGAAGATGACGAGCGCCATATCAACGTCACATAAAATAGAAATCTCATGAGCTTTCTTGATCAAACTATCTCTTCTTTTAGAAAACGTAATTTGAAATTTTGTTGAACCCTCAATTTTTTTTATCTCAATTTTTCTTTTTCCCATCGTGAGATGAAAAAAAAGTAGACCTAAGAAGAAGAGGAAGAAGAAGATTATTTAGAGACTAATTAATTAATTATTTATTCATAAATCTTAAGAAAAATTGGGGTCATGACTGATGAAGAAGATTTTAATGTTGGATATTGTCAACTTAAATGAAGCTACTACTGTGTACACTGGTTACTGGATGTACTAGTTACAACTGGCTAGCATTGCCAATTAAAAGATGACACATCGCTATAGACGGTCCAAATGGCAACTTGTTGTATAATATATCCATATAATTTATTAAAAGTCTCAAAGAATCTACAAATAAAATTGGAAATAAAGAAATATGCTAATTTTAGTTTTTTTTTAATTGGTAAACTGGTAGATTGCAAAATATTAACTCTATCCGCATTACAGGGGAAAGTAACCCTTAATCAATATTTTAGCTGACGTGGCATTGGTTTTCTTTGAGAAATTAATTATTTGGATTCTTGAATTAACTAAGAGGCAAAGTCAATCTCACCTTGTAAAATGATTCCTCGTGATTCGAGCCTGTGCATGAAGTGGTTGTACATTTGAGTTGACTTTGGATTTTCCAAATCAAAATGTGAAGGTACAACCATAGAAGCATATTTGATTGATTATTTTATGATTTATTGATTTTGTATTTCATAATTTGTTGTAGAAAGAATGTTTTTAGTTTATATTAGGTGTGTTAAACAAATTGCAAGAACCAAATCAACCGGTAACTTAACCTAAAAACCTATTAATCCAACAAAATTTTCGGTTACAGTTCAAAGTGGATTTTAAGTTCGGTTTTTGATTTCGGTAAAAATAAAAACCGGTTAACCGAAACCCTTTTTTTTGAACTGGTTTATATATATAATAAAAAATAATAATGATAATCTTAATCCCTAAATTTGTATAATTTCTTTTGTTGTTTTTCATTGAGACTTATTTAGTTATTTAGTTATTTTATTATAGATATTTCATTACGAACTTTATTTTTGTTTAATTTTAAACTTTTATTTGTATTAATTTTTAATGTATTGTTAGTTGTGATAAATAGATACGTATGAATATTTAATTTTAATTTTAATATATATTATTGACGTTTATAATTTAATTTAAGAAAAAAAATTAAAAAAAAAAAATTTTCCAATAAAAAGAGGAAAACCGATTAACTAAAAAACCAATTTTTCTCTTAAATCGATTCGGCTTCAGCGTAAGAATTTTTCTGAATAAAAAAATCGATTCGATTCAAGAATGGGTTTGGTTAACCGCTTTTGAACTTAGCTTATATGAACGTTTTCATAACCACTAGAGCCACAGCAGCCGTCCGATCAATCTGATGATCATAATTCAAACCTCACAAATGATCAATCTCGCGTTTCACATTCCCGCCAAAACTAACAGAATCAAGTTCCACCACTCCCTTAACAAACCCACGCAACCATCATTTGAAAAATCCCTCTTCCTCATGCGCTCAACACCCGTCGTGTTCTCCACTCTCTTCACCTCCATATAAGTTCTCACTTACTCCTACTCTCTCACTTCACTGACGTTTTAATTTTTTTCTCTCAAATGGCGAGTCTCTTCGTCCTCTTCGCTCTCTCTTTCTTTTCAATCTCCCAAACCAACGCCGTCACCGACCTCGAATCTCTCTTCTCCTCCACCACCACCGCCACTCCGCCGTCTCACCACTCACCACAGTCTGCACCAGACGTCATCGACCAGACCTCGTTCTTCTCACACACAGCTCTCCTTGAGTCGATCCTCTCTCACCTCGGCTTCAATGAGCTAGCCACAGCGGCGCCCTATCTCTCCATCACCGCGGATGCGGCTTCAGCATCCGCCACATGGTCCGGTCCCTCCACACTCTTTGCTGCCTTCGACTCCTCTCTCCGCACGTGCATCTCATGCTCCATCCCCTCGCTTCTCCGCGAACACCTCATTCCTGGCCTCTTCACCACCGACTACCTCGGGAAACTCACCTTCGGAACCAAAATAGAAACCCTAGCCCCCGGCCGCTGCGTCACGATCACTTCAACCAAACACCACAACGACACCGTTTCCAAACTCTTCGTGTCCGGCGTTGAGATCACTCATCCGGACCTCTTCAATAACGGCCTTGTTATTGTTCACGGCATCCAAGGCTACATCTCGCCTCTCTCGCCGTTATCTTGTGACGTGGAGCGGATGACGTCACTCTCGTTCCAGAATAATCATCACCATCAGAACCAGATCATCCAAGACAACCACTTGTTTCAAAACCAGCCGCCGATCATGCGGTTGATGTTACGCGACGCGATGCTCCGCCTCCGCAACAACGGCTTCAGCATTCTCTCGCTGGCCTTCAAGGTGAAGTATCCAGAGCTCGTCATGCTCAACAACATGACCGTGTTCGCTCTTGATGACGTGGCGATCTTCTCTGGATCGTACACGTATATCAGTAATATTCGGTTTCACATCGTGCCGAATCATTACTTGACGGTTGGTGAGCTCGAGAGGTTGCCGGTGGGTACCGCGTTGCCGACGCTGGTGAGAGGAGAGTCGTTGGTAGTTACAGCGGCCGGAGGCAGTGTCGGAGTTATGGCGGCGCCGTTGAGGATTAACTACGTGAGAGTGAAGGTTCCTGATGTGATGCGAAACTTGAAGATCATAATCCACGG
>CM047901.1:1564685-1591722 GCA_026229545.1 Pistacia atlantica | reverse complement strand
TCATAATCCACGGTGTTTACTTGCCGTTTCCGCATCTCCATCACAAGGCTGACTTGTACGATCATGTGGCGAGGGGAGCGGGTGGCCTCGGAGTATCAGACGGTGGAGACCATTTCGGTGAGGGTGCATGCTCGGGGATGAGGGAGCGGGACGGAAGTTGTGGTTTGGCCCCGCCGGCTTCCAAGATCGATAATAAGAAACCAACGGTGGAGATAGAAGATCATCATATGCTGTGATGATGACGTATCGTTTTATTGTTTAGTCAGCGTATTAGTCAACTGTTGACTCTTGAGTCACGAAAGGGTGACGACTCGTTTTTGTACTGTTGCTTGTACGGCCTTTTGCTAATGACTGATGACTCTAATATGTTGTGAATAAAATTTGTAGTTTGGTGCGTTTCGTTTTGTTAATGCTTTTTTTTATATTTGATTTATTTACAAGTTTAGAGCTGCAAATCATGTTTCACATTCAAAATTGTTAAAAATAATATTAATCATCAATAATTTATCAAAAATTGAAATAATTTATTGATGTTCGACATCTGTCATCGTTAACGTCGATATCAAATAATTTTGAAAGTAATATTATCTATCGAAAACTTATTGATATTGGTTGAGAATTTTGTTTATCTTAATTCCTTTAAAAACAATGGTTTTATTAATTCCTTTTAAGGAAAAGGGATTAATTTATTTGCATCGAATTTTACAACGACTACTAATATGAAGTCATATTTCTAAGCTTTTAAAAAAAAATTGTAGTAATTAGTGCCCTGCACAGCCCATAATAGAAGAAGGCAACTTTCCAAGCCTTTCAATTCCTTCCGCAAACACAACGCCCATACCCATAAAAAAATGGGACTCTATATGGCAATGAAAAGCCCAAGCTCCAGGATTATCCGCCTGGAATCTCAAAGCGGTCCACCCATAAGGATGAACCGGCACCGTATTCTTCATGATTGGATTCAACAAATTGTACTTTCTTGGATCCTTGTACATATCAAACTTCCCTTCTCCGTAACCCAGTACCCAAAAATCATGCCCATGTAAATGCCACGGATGCGTCTCACTGGTGCTTCCATTTTCATTATACTTCGCATTCTGTAGAACAATATCCACCGTTGAATTGAAACTCAACCTGTAAATGGCACTGCTAGCAGTGCCATTTCTGTTCTCAGGAATATTGTAAATGTCATAGCTTGTTAAATTGAATCCGTTCGGAGGTGGGGTTTGATCAAACGCCTGAGTTAAGTCGTTTTTTAGTGAAATGAGATAAGGTATGCTTGGGGAGGTTGAAGGAGACATTATTCACCGACCAACGGCGGTAGCCATTGACGAGATTTTGAGTGTTGAGAAATAGAATAAGCCTGTCTGAGATTGGGGGAGGTGGAGTGGTGAAGTTCTGATGAGCTTTGATGGCTAGGCTTTGGTTCACCCGGGGCTGAACGTCGTCCCAGTAGGGGCCTGGTGGGGGAGCCGTTGGAGGGAGTCTTTTGGGGTTGTTTGGATAGTAATTCAGAATGGCTAAGCCTGGAGGAGTTTTGGGAGGTCGATTGACTACATTGGTTGTGGCCCAGTAATTTCTTGAAGGGTCTTGGTCAGCTTTTTATCAGGACTGAATATGTTTCTCCTGAGTATATGAATAGGTTTTGTACCACAAATGGCTCTACATAAGTGCCCATCTGCTTCCACAACAGTCATATTGTGACCCTGCATAAGAAAATTATATCAGGAAAAATCACGGATGTTAATTGAAGGGACATTAAAAAGTACCTCTATTTGGAAACTGAGGGCAGATAGAGCAGTCAAGCTGGATATCCTTAGCCGGAATGTTTTTCCAGGGACTACTGTCAATACATAAGGAGAACATTCAGGATTTGATGCATCACAAAAACTGGAGACGTTTAAGCTTGGAGCGGTCAATTGAGAGCAGTTAAACTTTCCTTTCCCTTGTATCAGAAGAGACTGAAAGGCAAAATAGAAAAGAACCCTTTACAATAATGTGTAAGTTTTATCTCTTTATGGTGAAATTAAGCATTTTCTGTAAAGTACCTGAGGCTCTTCAACCCATTGGAATGGAATGGAGGATAAGCCAGTGGCTTGTTCATGAGTGCTTTTATGGTACCAGTCGTTCAGGATGATGCTTCGATCGTAGTCATAGGAAAATGGTTCAGGTTTTTCTGGGGCTACACGAATGGATCCATATAGACCAGCTTCTCTTTGCATGCCCGTAATGAGCATGGTACAAATATGTTCCAGGCTGCAGAAAATAAAACTAGGTCAATGATCTTCATAGCAACCCAATACACTTAAGTCTCTTATGTGCAATGAACTAGACAGATTAAAAAAAATAAAAACCACGAGATGGGTTTTATTAAACGAATCTTGACAGAATAAGGAAAATTTTATCACGTGAAAAAGAAGGATAACACTTAAACAGGGAACGTAACGAGTCTTACCCTTTACATAAGATTAAATACAATAATAAAATCGAAAAAATAAAAATGAATAACATAAAAATACAAGAATCACCAAAACGAAAAACGGGTATGGATTATACAAAAATGGATAGGCAATAACGTTAAAGATTCAACGTTAATATTTAAATGTACTCGACAAATAAATTAACAAAACCTAAATAGGGTGGTGCAAGACTAGTAAACTCACTCACCCTATCAACAACAAATCTGTATGTGAAGGTTTCTCCAGGCAGAATTGGGCATTGAGTCACCCCCTCTGTCCCATCAAACCAAGGGGGTTCCCCTCTGTTGAAAACCATAAATTAAATTAACTTAAAATTCATCTTACAGAAAAATCAAAATGGAAATCAAATTAACTTAATCATCATCATCATGTTAATTACCTGCCGAATTCCATGCCAATGGATGGCGACATTCTCAGTTAACAAACTGTTTTTGAGCTCCACGACGATCGTGTCATTTTCCTTGGCCAATATTGTTGGCCCTGGAGTTCTGCCATTGACAGTAATCACCAATTTCCTGAAGCAATCTGGAGACTTGTACTCATACTTCACTTCCCATTTGTATCTCCGAATTTTGGCCTCAACAAGCTGAACATTTACTAACGATATCAAGATCAAATTCAACAAAATAAATAACTTTAACATCATTTTAATCAATTTTTTTTGTCTTGAATTAAGCACATCTCCTTGATCTCTTGCAATATTTCATTCTTTTTATATTGAATTGTTACACTTGTAAATTTCCTGTGGATTATCCAATAAGTTCAAGTTGGACTTGGCCAGCTGCAGGTTGACAAAGAAAACTATTAATTTATTAATTTTCTAAGATGACTTTATCATTCTGAAAAGCAAAGGAAATATCCTATATATGTTGATTGAATTATACAAAATAAATAAATAAATGATGGGATAAGAACTAAGAAGTGCTTCTGAAGCTTCTTGGAGAAACGTGTGCGAACTGAGAAGTACTTTTGCCTTAAAAAAAAAAAGAAATATCAATGACACGAATCATGTGTTATAATACTTATTATCATCAGTATGTTGTAATATGTTTCAACAGGTATAATTAAAGAGGTGTTCAAAAGAACCGATTGGAATCGGAAACTGGTGGGTACCCAAGGTTAACAAATAGGTTCTAGTTCTAAATTTTTGGAACATTTACTGTGCGGTTCCGATTCCTATAGTTAGGAACCGAAACCGGAACTGGAAACCGAGACTAATATAAAGTAAAATTAAAGAGTAGGGGATTAATAAAAACTTTTGTAGAAAAAGTAACGTGAATACATTTAGATTTATATTTCATAACATTTAAAGTAAGTTTGTTTGAATTTTAAGAATCTACCTTTACAAAGTAATGGAGTTTGTAATTTTGAATTTATAATTTGTAATTTTATTTTTGTTAACAAAAGCCAGCTGGGGGGTATTTGTAAGTTTTTAAGGGTTTTTTTACCATTTTAAAAACTTTTGGAGGGTACTGTAATTTCACGGTATCTAGAACTAGAACCAGAACCGTTGTTACAAGTTCTAGTTCTAGGTACCTAGGAACCGAAACCGTCCGTTCCGGTTATGGTTCCAAATTTTAAGGAACCGTCGATTTCGATTCCTTAAAAAAATATAGGGTACCTGGAGGCTAGAACGAACATCCCTAGGTATAATCTAGTGGTTATATATCTTATAGTGAAAATACGAGGTTCAGAAATCAAATATTTTCTTACTAATTTTAAAACAGATGAATTTAATCAAAGTCTTTAACGACCATCTATATATTTTTTTAAGAATGATATTACACATACAAAAGAGTTTATACAAAGTCTTGCATATCAAATGATGTAACAGACTAACAATCCTCTTGTATTATCATGTCATTTACCATCATATTAAATGTGCATTTATTAACTTGGTTTTTGTGTTATTTCATCAAATAATGCTTTGACCTGAAAACTTGATCAAAACCATCGATAGGTGACGGCACCCTCTTTGGTCCGATCTTATCCTGAAATCGGTAGCAGCAATCAGACCGGAATTGGCTCGCGGTTGGACCATAGAAACAGTGTTGAATCGTGATCCAACCATGAGTTAATCCGACTTGATTTTGGCACCGTTTGACCTCCTTGACACCGCCATAAGAGTCGCCGGCATCTCCACAACAAACCCTACCATTTTCAGTTATCGCCAACCTGCCGTTCATCGCTTGCCATCCACCTCTTGTTCGCGTGACTAGCGGCCTTCCTCCCTAATTCGGTAGCTTCCAAAGTCTTTCAACCTCCCTGACACCACCATAAGTGTCATCAGCATCTCCACATCAAAAGCCCTATCATCCCTAACTCTGATTAGCCGCCAATCGTCATCACCACTAGCCTCGACTGCCTAGATTGTACGGGTGTTTTTGTTGGATTTCAAACCTATAGGGACACATGATAAGTTTGCAAGGGTGATTTTGCTAGATTTCAAACCTACAGGGACTAATGGAATTTTACAGGGGTGTGTTTGCTGGATTTTAAATTTGCTGGAATTGCTAACGTCACTAGTCCGACTGACCAATCCAACCAGTCATATCGGCCAGCTCGAGAACCGAGCCCTTGATTGGATCAAGGTTCGATCTGATTTTCAAAACATTGATTTTGACACAATACTTTGTATAAAGTCTTTGTAAGTGTATTATTATTATTATTATTATTATTATTTTTTTAAGATGTGGACCTCTGTGAGAGTCTGCATTTTCTTAAGATTTGAACTTCCATTTATATATATATTTGTTTTTCATTTTGTATTTTTTGCCAATACGAAATGATAAGAGAGTTTGGGATGATATCTTACTCACACTTGTACGGAAAGCGTTTTGTCAGTAATTTTAGAAAAATAATTTTAAAAAAAATCCTAAAACCATTAAATTAAATTGAACAAATTCTCGTATATATCCTATGAAAAATCTAGAATACCATGGGGGTACTACGTCACTTATTCCACTCACCAATGCATATTTTTTTCTTTCCTGATCTTTATCATTAAAGTGATTGGTAGTTATCAATTTAAAAATATATGTGGCAACAATGTATTGGTTGATGGTACAGGTGACACTTCGCGAAACCTTTCAACCTCATATACTCTCTACACTTGTTGCTCCTGTCATGACGTTGCAGAATAAGGTCATGAGACATGGTATTCTTGTGGTGTGCGTTTGTTTCTTTATTCCTATTCTTATTCCAAATCAAAATGCATATTTGTTTCTTTATTCTCAAAATCATATCCAAAATTATTCAATTATTTTTAATTTTCAAATCTTATCTCATAATAACCACCCAATTCTACCTAACAATAATATTTTAAAAATACTACTCCAAACTCATATCCCATTACTTGTCTTTTTTGACTTATATATATATTTTTTTTTTATTTTGACACACCCTAACATAAATTTTTGGATCCACCCTTACCTTTATATATATTGCAACGATAACTTGGTGTATCGACTATACAACCATTAACTAAAATTATATATATATATATAAAATTTTAGTTAATGGTTGATTAGTCGATATACCAAGTTACGTTGCAAACCCCGGGATATTATTACAGCAAGGGATGACCAAAATTCTAGAGCTCTGATTCAAAATTATCTTGATTCATCCCACCACGAGGAATTTCCAAAACATTTGACTCTTCGTGCATTCCAATATAAAGGATTAGTCAATCAAATAATAGATAGTAAATGGGTCGGTTTGAAAATAAATGAATTGCTTGTTATAGAATATTATTCTTGCCAGACTTAAACCTAACTAAAATAACAAATGAAGGTTTCATACAATTTTCCCCTTTCACCTAAGTTATATATATATAATTTTAATTAATGGTTGTATAGTCGATATACCAAGTTATCGTTGCAAACCTCGAGATATTATTATAACAAGGGATGACCAAAATTCTAGAGCTCTAATTCAAAATTATCTTGATTCATTCCACCACGAGAAATTGCCAAAACATTTGACTCTTCATGCATTCCAATATAAAGGATTAGTCAATCAAATAAAAGATAGTAAATGGGTTGGTTTGAAAATAAATGAATTGCTTATCGTAGAATATTATTCTTGCCAGACTTAAACCTAACTAAAATAACAAACCAATGGTTCGCACAGTTTTCCCCTTTCACCTAAGTCATATATATATGACCTTTTACCATTTTATATTTGGAAGTACAAACTTTGACATCGTCAATTGAAAGCAAAAGCTAATTAACGCGTTAATTATTTCATTTTCAAGGTGATTATGAAATATAATCAAATATTTAATGACTTCAACAGGTGATCAATAGAAAAAAATTGAGTGCCCTTTTTGTGGCTTTTGTTAATTATTTTCTTTAGATTCTGATTAATATTTTAATTAAAAAAAAAGGAGCATACGATCCAAGGAATAGATGAAGCTTATACTATTGAAATTTCCTGGCATTGAGTGATAAATATATTAATATGGATATTATTATTTATTATAATTGATTTGTATACAACAATGCACAGAAATTTCGAAGCAATTTGTTGGTGAATATAAGTACTAATATTCAAGTTGCCAATTCTTTCTCTAGGAAATGGATAACTATAGCATTCGGTTTTTAAAAATTTAATTCAGCAAACGTTTTTTTCATTTTTTTTTTAATGTTTAAGATATGTTACTTGCTCAAATACTTAATAGCTAATTTTTTTTTTTTTTTTTTTGTGAGCGCGGTGTCCAAGCTCGCTTATACGCACCTCAACTAAATCCCCGGTGGCATGGACTTCCTTGAACACCCTATTGGACTTAATCTCTAGTATTCAAATCTCCGATGTTTAAGGGATCCATCACCCTACAAGCCCAATGGGTTAGGTAACTCACAAATATGATAATCGGATTGAATTCCTGATGTTCAAGAGTCCATCACCCTACAAGTCTAATGAGCCAAGTAAGTAAAAAATGTGATAATTGGACTAAATCCCCAATATTCAAGAGGTCCATCACCCACAAGCCCAATGGGTCAAATAAGTCACAAATGTAGTATGTGTTCGTTTAGTGGTACTCAAATACAAGACTTTTGGGTAACTTAAAGTTTTGTCATTCGACCACAAGTCAAGTGGTCAATACTTAATAATTATTAATCTAAGTTTTACCCAAATCCAAAATTAGGTAAAAATTAAACGAGAATATAAAAAGTTAACATTTTTCAGTTTTTAAACTAGAAAAAAAATGTATTTGTGGTGATTGATTCTTATAAATTAAAATTGGCAAATTATCTATGCACAGAGCCTTTAATAGCATAAGGCAACTCTCCAAGCTTTTCAATTCCTTCCGCAAAAACAACTTCCATGCCCATGTTAAAATGGGATTCTATATGGCAATGAAACACCCAAGCTCCAGGATTATCCGCCTGGAATCTCAAAGCAGTCCACCCATGAGGATGAACCGGCGCCGTATTTTTCATAATTGGATTCACCAAATTGAACTTCTTTGGATCGTTGTCTATGTCAAACTTGCCTTCTCCATAGCCTAGCACTCAAGAATCATGCCCATGTAAATGCCAAGGATGTGTCTCACTATTGTTCTCAGACATTGTGTCTGCATTCTGAAGAATAATGTCCACCGTTGAATTGAATTGTAGCATGTAAATTCTACTGCTAGCTGTTGAAATTTTGTTCGCGGAAACATTGTAAATATTATAATTTTTTAAATCAAATCCTTTCAGGAGGTGGATGATCGAATGCATTAGATATGTTGTTTTCCTTGAGAGCTATAAGGTAAGGTGTGTGAGGCAGGTCGAGTGAGACATTGTTGATAGACCAACGGTAATAGCCATCGACAAGATTTTGTGTGTTGAGAAGAACAATCGTTTTGTCTGCGGTCGGGGTTGGGGGGTTGACGAAGCCCTGGCGGGCTTTGATGGCTATTCCTTGGTTAAGGCGGGGAGCAATGTCGCTCCAAAGAGGGCCAGGGGGTGCAACTGTGGAAGGAGCTGCCCTGCGTCGGTTCGGCTGGTAATTGAGAATGGCTATTCCTGGTGGAGTTGTGGCATTTCTCTGGCCACAACATTGGTTGTCATCCAATAGTTTCTTGAAGGGTCTTGGTCAGTTTTTATCAGGACCGAGTAGGTCTCTCCCGAGCATATGTTTAAGTTTTGTACCACAAGTGGCTCCACATAGTGCCCATCTGCTTCAACAACAGTCATATTTGTGGCCCAGCATATGAAAATTGGATCAGAAAAACAATGTCGAGTCAAAGGATTACATTCAGTTATCACTTGATTTGAAAGCTGAAACAAATAATATGTCTCCGCCTGTAATATTAATTACCTCAAGTCTTGGAAACTGAGGGCTGACAGAGCAGCCAAGCTAGAGATCCTTAACCTGTAAGTTTTGCCAGGGGTAACTTTCAACGTATAAGGAGAACATTCAGGATTTAAATAATTACAAACACTTGTAATATTTATGGCTGGGTAGGTAAAAAGAGAGCAGTTGTATCTTCCTCTTCCGTTTAACAGAAGTGACTGAAACATAAAACAAGAAAAACAGATAAGAACCCTTTACAAAAATGTGCAAGTTTGATCTGTTTCTGGTGAAATTATGCAGCTTCTGTGAAGTACCTGAGGCTCCTCAATCCAAGTGAATGGTATAGATTTCAAGCCAGTGATTTGTTCCTAAGTGCTTTTGTGGTACCAATCGTTCAGGATGATGCTTTGATCATAATCATAAAAGAATGGTTCAGCTTGTCCTTTAGGAAGTCTCACTTGAATGGATCCATATAGACCAGCTTCCATTTGCATCCCATAATGAGCATGGTACATATATGTTCCAGGCTGCATTCAACAAAACTAAATGGTTATTTTATTTGAAAACTGTTTTTGAAAACATTTTAACAGTATCGTTTTCAGAGAAAATAGAAGAACAGAATCTAAACATTTGAGTTATATCTTCAAAAGTTTCTGAGCCAGGTAGAGCTCAGCCTCTCACCTTGTCAAAAATAAATTGGTAAGTGAGTGTTTCTCTGGGAAGAATTGGACATTAAGTGACTCCTTTTGTGCCATCGAACCAAGGAGTTCCAATCTGAAACCAATCAAGAAATCAATCATTTAAGCAACCAAAAATCATTACCAAAATGACCTAAACTTACCAAACTTTTAATTCTTCACATTACCTGTCGAATTCCTATGCCAATGGACTGCAACATTCTCAGTTACCCAGCCGTTCTTAGGCTCAATAATAATGGTGTCATTCTGCTCAGCCACAATGGTTGGCCCTGGACTTCTTCCATTAATGGTGATCACCAATTTCTTGATGCAATCTGGCGGCCTGTACTCGTAGCGCACTTCCCACTTGAATCTCTTAGTTCCAGCCTCAGCAGCAGGAATATTTACACACAAAACAAAAAAGGTTGAACATCATCTTTCTGAATTTCGAAGCCACAACAATGTCAATGGCTGGCTCCGAAATCCTAGAAAGATAGAAGCTCTGAGTTGGGATTAATTCTGTTTCTGTCATCAGCTCCTCCAGGTTTATTTATAATATATTTTAGGAGCTCTCTCGTGATTTTCGTTTAGAGAGAGTAATGTAAAAGGGTGGAAAACGTTGGCGAGCTGACCAAAAATAGTAATTATTGATTTGTAAGATGGTTTATTATTGGCCTTAAAATAAAGAAAAATGATATCCTTACAAAGACAATACAAAGTGAGCTACAAAGTGACATCAATAGGAAGGAAAAAACAAAGAAAAAACGGAAAAAGAGGGAGAAAGAGAGAGAAATCATGAAGATGAAGGGTGAAAATTATCTTTGTATGCCCTCTTAAATAAATATACGGCGAAAGAGATATGAGGATAACTTGGCATATTTCAGCGTTAAAGGGTTGGATTATATTGACCTTTTATTTAAGTTTTTTAAATCTTTATCTGAGTGTCCTAGTTGAAGGATATTAATATAATGAATCGACACAAAATAAGTTGAGTTGGTTTTTGTATTGATCTAAGAAAGGTTGGATTGAAACCAGTTGTAAGAATATGGTTAAACTTAAATCGACACAGAACTAATATAGGTGATCACTGGGGCTCTTACTCGATCGATAGTTATAAAGTCTCTTTAGATTATTTAAGGTGCGCATAAATTAGTTCGGACATTCTGTGATAAAATAATAATAATAATATTGGTTCAGTTTCTGGAGTTATATGTTATTCCTTAAAGGAGGGCAAACAATGGCGCCATATTGTTAATTAATTATACAGATATTTAATTTGCCTTTATCTAATACAAATTGCATCCATTTTTAATTACACCTTTGTTTGATTTACTTCACCGAGTTATTGATATTCAAAAGGTTAATTTATTATCATACAACTTCTCAAGGTTTCAGTTTATTCTTCTAATAATCAAACAATGCGGTCTATTCTATTTCTGTTTCTTGGTTTTATTGATCTAAATTTTTTTTTGTTGCTTAGCAAAAGTAAAAGATGTACTTGAAATATATGGCTTTCATGGCCTCTGATGACACTGCAAGGTCTAACAAGTAGTGATGTCAATGAGTCAGGCTAGGATCGGGTATCTCTTGGCCCAGACCTAAGCTCAACCTCATGACAAAGGCCCAAGCCCCGCCTAGGGCCTGTCATGGGTATGATAGGTAAAGCCCAAGCTTGGCTCGGTTGGCTTTTTTGTAATCTTAGGACCCAACCCAAGCTCGTCAATTTTTATAATGTGAATTTTTAAATATTAATAAATTTCATTTTTTTTATATTTTTAATTTTAGTAACAAATTTTAAACGTTAATTTATTTTTGAATACTCACCAAATATATAAATAACTTTCCATAAAGTGCATCTATCCATCTATGTAGGGTTTGAGAAAAATGAGTATATATATATAAGATAGTCTTGTAATTAAATATATAGTATAAAGGGTAATTTAGTATAATTAATATTAATATTGTTGGGCTGGGCTGAAAGAGATACCCAGGCCCAACTGTACCCAAGGTCAGGCCTTAAAACCAGGCCTAGGCCCAGGCTCAAGCCCAAGCCTGCGAACATCAGGTAAAGCCCAAAACCCTTTTGGGACGGGTCGAGCAGATCAAAATATCGAGCCCATTGCCATCTCTACTAACAAGGCTCTAAATGTGCCAAGAGTAGAGGTGGGCAAGGGACCGGTCCCTTGCGGGCCCAAGCTCGGGCTTTGGGACCCAGGTCCCAAATGGGACGATCCACTCATGGGCTTGGGGACCGGTCCCAGTCCATGAGAAAAACCTAGGACCGGACCTGCAGGCCCTTAGCCCTCGTCGGGACGGTCCCATGGGCTAGGACCGATCCCATGGGGCTTGGATAATTTTATTTCTCCCCCTTAATTTTTTTTATATTTTGGGGGCAAAACAAAATTTTATAGGGGTAAAATTTATAAATTTTTTAGACCTGGAAGATTTTTTTTATAAATTTTGTAAAATTTTTTTTAGCCCTCATAATTTAATTTATTTTAAAATTAATAGGGGGTTTTATATAATTTGACAGGAGACTATATTGAAAAAAATACAAAAAAATTTGGGCTCGGGCTTTGGAGGAGGGCCCGTGGAGGGCTCAGCCCTCCTCCCCAGGCCTGGTCCGTTTAGGATCAGACCTCTTAGGTCCGTTCCTCTCAAGGTCCGATCCTAGGACCGGGTTTTGGAGTTGGGCTTTTGGGCCTGGTCCCAAATGCTTAGCTTTAGCCGAGAGGCTGGATGTGGCCTTTAGTATCATCATGAGGCCTTCACGAGCTAAACCCTACCCCCAATCCTTGCCCCAAATCCACTTCTTTACTACCACCTCAACAATGTTTCCTAGAAAAAGAAAAGTAATGATTTTGGATTTAGGTTTGTAGAGTTTGAATCGTTGTATGTTGAATTTTTGTTTTTGGGTTTTGTAATAGTTGTTTGTAATGTTTATTGGTAGTGGTGGATAAGTAAAGATTTGATAAGTTTTTGGGTAATAATTGAAAATTTCATAAGTTTTGGGGTAACGAAAAGTTGTTAAACTTATATAGAAGGGTAAAAATATCATTTTCCCTCATAACGAGGATTTGGTTAATCTTGATCCCCAAGTAGGCAGTAGCAGGTGACTTTGTAATTTCCTAAAACATATGGGGGTCAACCGAAATCGATCTCACAGTCAAGTTTTTAACTAAACATTTTTATATTGTAAAATGACCATTAAGCCCCTAAAATTTTCATAAGGTGCCGCTAAACTTTCCCGCCCATCTCGGAAATTAAAATTATTTTGAAAAATTCCAGAAAACAATCAGTGCGTCACCGCCGTTCCTTAAACCGAAATCAACTCTCACATTCAAGTTTCTTAAAACCCCGGAAAAACCTATCCTTACCGTTCTCAGTTTCTCTTCCCTTTTCGTCTGTCTGAACCCATCAACCAAAATGGGTCGACCCGCGAAAAGGAACACCCGTGAGAAGCCGGTGGAGGAGAATGAAGATCCGGTTTTCAGTGCATCACCGCCGTCTAAGAAAACAAAGCAGCAGGACAGCGATCGGGTTGTGTTATTGAACAGGGAGAAAAAGAAGACCCAAAAGAACAAACCCGACTCCGAACTCTCCCTCGTTGGCCCGCCCGTTCCGGCTTCTGAAGCTCAGAAGAAATGGCCTAGTAGATATTCATATACTTGCAAATCCTCCTCCAAGGTTAAACTGAGTTTTTATATTTTCTGGAAATGTTTTTGCTTTGGAGTTTCTGATTTTTTTTCTTTTAGAAGAAGAATGGAGCTCCAGCAGAGACTGCTCTTAATCGGTGAGAATTTTTATTTAATAAACATTTTTCATTGATGATTAATTATTATTTTTTGTAGCGTAGAATTGTTTATGGATAAAAAAGTGTTATTTTTAAAGCATTTTTTAGTTTATTAGAAAAAAATTGGTTTTTTTATTAAGCACTTCCGGGTAAAAGGAAATGAAACCCTTTTTCTCGCTTGTTCAAGAACAAAGCAAGGAGTAGTGATATTTTGGTTATCCAGATTTTTGGAGAGATAAGGCCCCGGCTTCACTCCCTGATTTTCAAAGATAGCGTGAGAGTCCGTAATATAATAACAGATTGGGATCTCCCAAGGGAGTGCGTTGCTGTAGATGTGGGTATAGATCTTTAATTTTTTATCTATGCTTTCCTGTCCGTTTTGCATTATGCTTTATTTTGTAATCTGAGAAGCTGCAGTATGTGCAACTCTGAGTATGTTTGTGTGCACTGTTGTATTGTTGTGTTTGGAGGTTTGCTTTGTGGTGTTGAAGTGTGGGGGGATAATGAGGTGTATAGCCATGAAGATGGGTGTGTTTGTGATTTTGTTTTTTATTGGAGGACCGGCAGCAAGAAGGGGATGCTAGGGAGGGTCTTTGACTGCCTCAATGGGATGATTGAGTTTTGGATGTGTTGGGGTATCAGGAGAAGTCCAGATGACAGGTGGGGGGGCTGGGGTTCTTATTTTGGGAGGATGATCCGGTGCAATAACCAAATCAAGAACTGCAGATTTTTTGCGGACTGCTGCAGGGTGTTTTATGGGTTTTGGGTGAATGTTGTGCTTGGTTTGGCTGCCGTTGATCAGCTCCATTGGATGACAACAGTGAGGAGAAGGCCTAAATCTTATGCTGGGGACTATGGGATGTTGGTTGGATTCCAAAAGGGTGCTAAGAAGTACTGGAGTTGGAACTCGTTCTGGGTTCTTGAAGTTACAAATTGGTTTTATTGGGATTAATGGGTGCTGGGCTTGGAATTTTTTTTGGGGGCTGGATAGCATAATGGAGGATAGGGCTCTTATGAAGTTGATCGGGGTGATGGATACGTGGGCTGTTCCCTATGCAAGGTTATGCGGACCATTTTGCTTGGGTAGTTTTTTTTGAGCCAATTGCTTGGACAATTTGTGTGGGCTGTTGGCTGTTAGATTTATTCTTCTTTATATGGACTCACCTTTGGGTTGTGTTGAGTCTTCACCCAAAACCCAAAACCTTAAATCCCACTTTTTGATTTTGAAGAAGTGTTTAATTTTTTTTTTTTTAGGGTAAAGTTGAAGAAGTATTTAATTGATATATGTCTAGAAAGTATTTTCCAACTTGAAAGATGGTTAAAACTTTTTCAAAGAAGACCTGATAATTTTATTTTTTAAAGTGTTTTTCAATGTCTTAATAAAACATTTTGCTTTTTTAAAAGCCTTCCTTAGGGCTTCTAGCCATTTTTATTTATGAATTGATACATAATATTGTTGTATTGATTTCTGTGTTCTTGATATAGTGGATCAAATGAAGAGGAAGAAGTTCTACAGGCAAAGTGTCATTACACGAAAGCTTTAATAGATGGGTGTGAGTACAATCTTGGCGATAATGCTTATGTCAAGGTAAGTCTTAATTCTTTATCTTCTTTTTATTGAAAGTGTTTCTTAGTTCATATATTGGTAATCACTTAATGTTCAGGCTGAGGATGGGAAGCTTGATTACATAGCTAGAATCATTGAGTTGTTTGAAGGTACTGATGGGGAGCCATACTTTACGGCTCAATGGTTTTATAGAGCTGAAGATACGGTAAGATTATTCTAGTTATTTCGTATCTTTTCACCCATATCTTTATGATCTAGTCTGGTGTATTGAACTTGTAATTTTTGGTCATTTCTAGGTCATCAAGGACCATGCAAATCTTATTGACAAAAAAAGAGTATTTCTCTCAGATGTTAAGGATGACAATGCACTAAATTGTATCGTGTCTAAAGTAAAGATTGCTCAAGTTGCCTCAAATGTAAGAGTATTGCATTGTGCTTCCTTTAATATTGTTATCTTTTCAATTGGTGCATTCATATCAATATAAAAGGTCATAACTAATTCAATTAACAATGCAGATGAACTTAAAGGCAAAGGAAGAAAAAATTCCTCCTTGTGACTTGTATTATGATATGAAATACACATTGCCATACTTGACTTTTTCAAACATAATCACAGGTAGCTTATATTGCCCTTATAATATGGAATTTTTCATTTTTTTGTTCAATTAATTGATGTTGGTTGCTTTATTAACTCAGAAATTGATAAAAGTGGTAGTGATACATCGACAATTTCAAGTGAGAGTAGTTCAAACAATAGCATTGGGAATTCTGAGATGAGTTTGTTGGACTTGTATGCTGGTTGCGGTGCCATGTCTACTGGTCTATGCATTGGTGCATCATTATCTGGAGTAAAATTAGTAACAGTAAGTAAATAATTGAAACTTGGTGATTTTTCCATTGGCTTTTAGTGAAAGGATTTGCGTTATGTCAATATCAAAGATATTATTTTTTAACTAATTAGAAGTATATTGATTCCTTTTTGTGTTTAACGTAGAGGTGGGCTGTTGACATAAATACTGATGCATGTAAAAGTTTGAAATACAATCATCCTGAGACACAGGTATAGTGTCTTTTTAAATTAGTACTCTTAATTGTTTATATGCTAAAGATTTTCAGTTAAGTTTGATATCACATCAAAATATATTTTTTGGATGAGTAGGTGAGGAATGAGGCAGCAGAAGATTTTTTATCTTTGTTAAAGGAATGGGAAAAGCTGTGCCAGCAATTTTCATTGTGTTGTTTAGATAAAGAGCCAGAGCAGAGTTTCAACTCAGTTAACATAGAAGAAAAAGAGGAAGAAGAAGATGAAGAAGAAAATGATAAAGCCTCCAATGTTTCTGATGAGGAATTTGAAGTGGAGAGGTTATTAGCTATTTGTTATGGTGATCCTAACAAAGTAAAGAAACCTGGAGTGTATTTTAAGGTATCCTATATTTCATTTGGAAAGGATTGGCCACATGTTACATTTGTTTAATTGTCTTTGTTGTTAAGTTCTTTATATGACATATTTCATTACTGATCAAATTTTTCTTGATATGTTATTCACTTTTTTCTTTGAAATGTTTGTTTCCTAGTTTGGCTAGTTGTGGAGTTTCTTTCATTAGTTTTGTTGCATTGTTTGGCAAATTTATGGCATTGCTTTAGTTTAATTCTCTAATCAAAATCTGTATAGATGTAATAAAGGCAGAGAATTGGAATTTGAGATCTATTGATTGCAATAGTTACCCATTTCTTGTTTTGTTATTCATTGCCTTGTCTACTTGCCTAAGCTGGTCTTTGGGAGTTTTATTTTGTTTCAGTCTTGCCTCAATGCATTTTCCATTTGTCTGCCTAGAGTTTTAACTATATCACTTGGCAATGACTTCTAATAAAAAATGAACAAGGGAGCAAACATATGAGCGTACTGGACTTATTTAGCTACATATTGACATGGATATAACATTCTTATCTTGTCCTTCTTGAATTGTGAATTAATATAGTTTGGTTGAGAACTTATGTTTTTGTGAAATGTATAGGGTTAACCAATATTTTTTCCCTGCTCTAAGGTTGCTTTTTATCTTAATATTCCGCATTTTGTCATCTTCATAAACTTGATACCAACCATTTATTTATTGTATGTGAATTTTAGGTGCGTTGGAAGGGATACGGTCCTAGTGAGGACACTTGGGAGCCTATTGAGGGCTTGAGGTACTCTATTATGAAATTGTCATTGCATTTTCTTCTTTCATTGTTTTCTTGTTTCTTGTATAACAAACTTGTCTCACTTTACATTTGTATTAGTACTTGCGAGGAGAAGCTGAAAGATTTTGTTATAAAAGGGTTTAAGTCGAAGATATTGCCACTTCCTGTGAGTTCCTTGTCATATATTTTCTATTGTTAGTGGATCTCTTTTATTATTATTATCATCATCATCATCATCATCATCATCATCATCATTATCATTATCATTATCATGTTTTGCATGATGTTCATTTTGTTGAATGTCTATGTAGGGCAATGTTGATTTTATATGTGGGGGGCCTCCATGTCAAGGAGTTAGTGGTTTCAATCGTTTTAGAAACTCAAAAGCTGCCTTGGAAGACATAAAAAATCGTCAGCTATTAGTGTTTATGGACATTATTGAGTTTCTAAAGCCAAGATATGTTTTAATGGAGAATGTTGTAGATATTTTAAAGTTCGCTGGTGGATTTTTGATTCGTTATGCTATCGGACGTCTTGTTTCCATGGACTATCAAACTCGATTAGGGATTATGGCAGCAGGTTCTTATGGTTTAGCACAATTTCGGATGCGGGTTTTCTTGTGGGGCGCTCATCCGTTTAAGGTAAGTGTATTCTTTAATTTAATTTGAACATGACACCATGAGCTATGTGATCTTATCGACTTTTCTTCTTTTATCAGAAACTACCACAATATCCATTGCCAACTCATGAGGTCTTATCCAAGGGTCTTGTTCCAGCTGAGTTTGAGGTATGTCTTTTAATGGATATGTGATCAGTGTTAGCAAAAATTTTACCAAATATTTGTCATTCATCCAGGAAGTCACTGTTGCATATGCCAAGGACCAACCTTGTCAGTTAGAAAAGGCTGTTCGTCTTGATGATGCAATATCAGATCTCCCGCCAGTAAGTGTTGCTCCCAAAAACATACCCTTAGCTTTTTTAAAAAGCTTTAGTGTTTTGTGTTGTTTGATGAAATTTCATTCTCGTCTTAGGTTACAAATGATGAGAGTCAAGATGAGAGGAATTATGGGACAGCAACTCGCACAGAGTTTCAAAAATATATTAGAGTAAAGCGAAACTGTAAGCTTAATCGAATTTATATTGCTGTTCGTAATGTATAACTTATAAAATAGTCAACTAGTGAATTGTATTAAGTTGATCAACTTTTGCATCTTTGTAGATGTAGTTAGTCTTTCTACTCCTCAAAATGCACCACGTCCTGGGTTATTGTATGACCATCGACCGTTGAAACTTAACGAAGATGATTATGAAAGAGTCTGCCGTATTCCGAAAAAGAAGGTTTAATTGCTTTACCTAATAACATTACACCACTTTATTGGTTTTACACCTCTTTTGCGTACTTATTGTTGATCAGTTCTACCTATTCTTTGTTTTTAGGGTGCAAACTTTAGGGACCTACCAGGTGTCTTGGTTGGTTCGGATAACAAGGTAGTTTGGGACCCTTCCATGGAAAGAGTGATGCTTAAATCTGGGAAACCATTGGTAATACACTTAACTTAATCTTTTTCATCTCTCTTTTCATGAAAAGGTGTCTAATTGGTTTGATCGTTTGTATAGGTCCCTGATTATGCTATGACCTTTATCCGTGGTACATCAACCAAGTAAGAACCAGTTTATTCTGGATGAGTTGTTACTTCTGATGGTTCACTCTCTAATATCTTATACCTTAATTGATTCAGACCATTTGGCCGCCTATGGTGGGATGAAATTGTCACTACAGTTGTGACAAGAGCGCAGCCTCACAATCGGGTATGCATTTGAATCAACTATCATGTTCCACTATACATAAATAACTCAATTTTAATATACGTCCATAATTATTTTTTTCAGAGTGTACTTCATCCTGTACAAGACCGAGTACTCACAATCCGTGAAAATGCAAGATTGCAAGGATTCCCAGATTGCTATCGACTTTTTGGGTCAGTCAAAGAGAGGCAAGTGACTTTGAACTCTTTTGGATTTTCCTTTGAATAGCTTTTGTATTGGAGTTTCATTATCTTAAATATATATTTTGTATGAGTTTATTAAAGGGCATATGAATACTGTGGTATGGTGGTCATTTTAAGATTGTGTCTATTTAATTGGACATTTTAAAACTTGTAGAATTCCTTAGCATTAAAATTACATAAAGGGTCTAGTTTTTAGTACTGAACATTCGAGATCATTTTTCATTTTTCATTTTTCAGGTACATACAAGTTGGGAATGCAGTAGCAGTCCCGGTTGGTATTGCACTGGGATATACATTTGGTCAAGCTTGTCAAGGATTATCCGATGACCAAGCTTTGACGACTCTCCCTTTCAAGTTCCCCAAATCTCTTGCACAGTCATCTTCAACGAAAGTGAAAGATGATTCTGATTGAAACTGAAAGAGAATACAAATTAGACCCCTTAGTCTAGTTCATTCCTAATTTAAATTTCTAACAATTATTTGTTGGCAATGGATGTGCAAGTTTGATGAATCCAAGAAAATTAGTTTAAAAAACAATATGAGATCTCATGCACCTTTATGGCCATCTTTGAAACAAGGGAAAAATTTGAGCCGCCAGGTTAATATTGACAATTGAAAGTTAGGGGGTGCAATGTCGCTCCAAAGAGGGCCAGGGGCTGCAATTGTGGAAGGAGCTGCTCTGGGTGGTTTCGGCTGGTAATTGAGAATGGCTATGCCTGGTGGAGTTCCAATCTAGAACCAATAAAGAAATTATCTAACCATTTCCGCAATCAAAATCCAGTATCAAAACTTCTAAGTCCTTGCATTACCTGTCGAGTTCCATGCCAATGGATGGCAACATTCTCAGTTACCAAACCTGTTTTCATTTTTTAAGCTCAATAATAATGGTGTCATTCTGCTCAGCCTCAATGGTTGGCCTTGGACTTCTTCCATTAATGGTGCTGCTCTGGGTGGGTTCGGCTGGTAATTGAGAATGGCTATGCCTGGTGGAGTTCCAATCTAGAACCAATAAAGAAATTATTTAACCATTTCTGCAATCAAAATCCAGTATCAAAACTTCTAAGTCCTTACATTACCTGTCGAATTCCTTGCCAATGGATGGCAGCATTCTCAGTTACCAAACCGTTTTCGTTTTTTAAGCTCAATAATAATGGTGTCATTCTGCTCAGCCTCTATGGTTGGCCTTGGACTTCTTCCATTAATGGTGATTTCTTGAAACAATTTGGAGACCTGTATTCATAATTTCATACTTCACTTCCCAATTGTATCTCTTGATTAATATTTACATAGGAAACAATCAACACTTACAAAACTAAGCAGTCGAACGTTTCACAAAATTCTTGGTTCTGATTTATTTGACAAAGATATGATTTTAGGTTTTGATGTTTATTTCAAACTCTTAATTCATACCATAAAAGGGTGAAACTTTGTTGACAAAGGGACCAATGTTAGGATAATTTATTTAAGATTTTTCTATTTCAGCTTCAAAGGGCTGGTTGTTATTGAACTTTTAAGATTTTGAAAGAAAAATGAATTCATTGTTGTACTTGTAATCTATAAATAATCTCCTAACAACTAATAATAAAAACATTTACAATTCTTCAAAGACAAAAAAGGGAAAAAAATAAAATTAATTGGGCCTATTATCTATGCACACAGCCCTTGATAGCAGAAGGCAACGCTCCAAGCTTTTCAATTCCTTCCGCAAACACAACTCCCATACCCATGTAAAAATGGGACTCTATATGGCAATGAAAAGCCCAAGCTCCAGGATTATCCGCCTGGAATCTGAAAGCAGTCCACCCATATTTATGAACCGGCACAGTATTTTTCATAATTGGGTTTACCAAATTGAACTTCTTTGGGTCATTGTATATGTCAAACTTGCCTTCTCCATAGCCTAGCACCCAAAAATCATGCCCATGTAAATGCCAAGGATGTGTCTCACTATTGTTCACAGTCATTGTATTTGCATTCTGAAGAATTATATCCACTGTTGAATTGAATTGTAGCCGATAAATGCCACTGCTTGTGGTTACATTTGTATTCGTGGCAACATTGTAAATGTTATAGTTTTTAAAATCATATCCATTAGGAGGTGGAGTTTGATCAAAGGCATGGAGTAAATTGTCCTTGAGAGCTATGAGGTAAGGTGTGTGAGGCAGGTTGAATGAGACATTGTTGACGGACCAGCGATATTGGCCATTGACAGTGTTTTGTGTGTTGAGAAATACTATCATTCTTTCCGCGGTCGGGGGCGGGGGGACGATGAAGCCCTTGCGGGCTTTGATGGCTTGACTGGTTGTACCGGGGTGCAACGTCATTCCAGAGGGGGCCAGGGGGTGGGATTGTGGGAGGAGACCTTCTGAAATGGTTTGGATAGTAATTGATAATGGCTAACCCTGGTGGAGTTGTGGCATTTCTGCTCACAACATTGGTTGTGGCCCAGTAATTTCTTGAAGGGTCTTGGTCAGCTTTTATTAGGACTGAATATGTCTCTCCTGAATATATGAACAAGTTTTGCACCACAAATGGCTCCACATAGTGCCCATCTGCCTCAACAACAGTCATATTGTGGCTCTGCATATGAAAATTGGATCAGGAAAATAGTCCAATTACAAAAGATAAATGGGCCAAGCCCAAATATAGATAGAAATGTTTAGGCTATGTTTATCTATAAATTTTGCAATTCCTTTGCATTTTTCTTCTATTGAAATTAACCAAATTTCCCTTCGCTTATAAATTTTTTAAAAATTTATACTACACAAAAGAGAAAATAGGTGAGAAAAAGAGAGAAATATGAGCCTACCTTTTATATAAAAAATTATATGTTTTCTATCTCTTTTTATATTTTTCTCTCGTAAAACAAAAAATTTAAAATGAGAATTCAACCATTGACATATTTAAGACAAACTCTTCAAAATGAATAAAATAAGTGATAATTTAAAGTGGTTATATGAACTGGGGAGATGATAAAGTTTAAGTTGTCAAAATCTTTATACAAATAAGAAGTTAATTCAAGGACTGTTAAAATTTAATTACCTCTATTGAGAAATATGAGCCTACCTTTTATATAAAAAATTAATATTTCAAATAAAAATTATATGTTTTATTTCTCTTTTTATATTTTTTCTTGTAAAAAATTTAAAATGAGAATTCAATCACTGACATATTTGAGACAAACTCTTTAAAATAAATAAAATAAGTGATAATTTAAAGTGGTTATATGAATCGGTGAGATGATAAAGTTTAAGTTGTTAGAATCTTTATATAAATAAGATGTTAATTAGGACTGTGAAAATTAATTACCTCTATCTGAAAGCTGAGGGCTGAGAGAGCAGTCAAGCTAGAGATCCTTAACCGGTAAGTTTTTCCAGGGATAACTATCAGTGTATAGGGAGAGCATTCAGGATTTGTAGCATTACAAACACTGGCAACATTGGTGCTTGGAGTGGTCAAAAGAGAGCAGTTGAATCTTCCTTTTCCGTTTAATAGAAGTGACTGAAACAGAAAACAGGACAATAAAATAAGAAAAATAAAACATAAATCTTCCTCTTTCTGGAGAAATTAAGCGGCTTCTGTTAAGTACCTGAGGTTCTCCAACCCATTGGAATGGAACGGAGGACAAGCCAGCGGCTTGTTCATAAGTGCTTTTGTGGTACCAATCGTTCAGGATGATGCTTTTATCATAATCATAGGCAAATGGTTCAGGTTCCTTTGAGGATACACGAATTGATCCATATAGACCGGCTTCTCTTTGCATCCCGTAATGAGCATGGTACAAATATGTTCCAGGCTGCAGTAAACCAAATTAAATGTTCATATGTGATTCGAAAATAATTTTCAGAATTTTAAAAAACTGATAAAATAAGACACTAAATTTTAAAAAACTAATAAAAGAAGACAAAAAAGGACATAAATTTCAAAGTACAAGAAAAGAGACAATTTGTAGTTGGTGTTTGTTTTGACTTTCTGTAAGTGTGAAGCAGTAAAATATGAAAACTAAAAAAAATGGTTTGCACTTAATTTGCAGATTTTTTTCTAGTTTTTTAAAACTGTTTTTGGAAACATTTTAATGTAAAGCTCAGCTACCCACCCTGTCAACAACAAATTCATAAGTGAATGTCTCTCCAGGAAGAATTGGACATTGAGTGACTCCTTCTGTGCCATCAAACCAAGGAGTTCCAATCTGTAAACAATCAATTTTTTTTATTAATTAACCATATTTCTGCAATAAAAAAAGGGTATCAAAACACACGAATTTTAGAAAACTTTTTAACTCTTTACATTACCTGTCGAATTCCATGCCAATGGATGGCAACATTCTCGGTTAACAATCTGTTCTTCAGCTCAACAATGATGGTGTCATTCTGCTCAGCCACTATGGTTGGCCCTGGAGTTCTTCCATTAATAGTGATCACCAATTTCTTGACGCAATCTGGAGACTTGTACTCATACTTCACCTCCCATTTGTATCTCCGGATTTTTGCCTCGGCAAGAGGAATATTTACGCAGGAAATAATGATCAAAAAACACAAAATAAACAAGTTTTCTGCAACAGCCATGGCTATAGCTCTTAAATCCTGGAAAGAGACAAGATGAGAGTTGTGATTAAGAGTACTTCTATTAGCATCTCCTCATATTATATATATACATACATATTAGATACGGGAATTTCTCTGGTTATTTCAAGGAAAAAGAAGCCAAGGGTTCAATGGTTGAGTAGTTTATAGGCGGGCGGTCCAAGAATTAATATTTTATTCATTTTATCATATAATAATAGAAATGGAAGCTTCAGGACAACTATGGGCATATACCAGCGTGAAAGGTGATACGATATTCACATACTAATTAAGATTTTGAAAGCTTGTATCCGTAATTATCCTGGATTAATTCGGTAACGCTTTTGAATCATGGTTGAAAGAGATTTTAAAAATTTTAATATGACATTTATTGACAATCTCGATAACATTACTAGGATAAACTTCTACTCAATTTCATTAATAAGAGTTTAGATTGAAGGGCAGTGTTATCCCCGAGAATAAAATATATATAGCCTCATTTGATATATCGAGTTTTGTATCAAAGGTTAAACTAACATTACTGTCTTTTAACGTTAAGTTGTTAATATGTATTTTAATTCATCACTAATCTACTTATTGGTGTCGCATTATAACATTACTTAATTGATACCAAGTAGGGTCCTATAATAAGTTGTTTTTAAACATGTACAAGCACTTTTATAAACATGTTTTTTTTTTTTTTTGGTATTCGGGTGTTCGGACAGTTTTTGCACACCTTAACTAGTCTCTCAGGGCTTTGAAGTTAACAGTCAGGTAAACCCACAGTTACTACCCCTTATCAATAGTCACAGGGATTCGAACTTAGAACTTCAAGTAATATACTCAAGATTCCCATATGAATTGTCAAACTACCTAGAGATAGTTATAAACATGTTTTTCATTTCCTATATTTATGTGTTTTTTTTCTTCTCTAAATTAAAACAATAAATAGGTCTAAAAAATTGTTGACCCAATCAACTTTGACTCTACATTAATAAATCTTATAGCTTTAATATAAATAAATCTCTAATAAAATTGAATTATATTATAATATTCACATAAATTATTTTCTTGATTTTTGAATATAAATTTCTTGGTCAAGAATCAAGATTGACGAGCTATACACACTTCCTCAAGAATAAAAAAACGTAATTCAAATTCCAATGGTTTGGAGAAGTCAAACCAAACATATATTTGTACAGAATCGATCTGTAAATTTTTTTATTCTGTTCTACGTATCTACTTTCGAGTTGTCATAATACAAATATTGATTTGATTAAATTAAAGGACTTTGGTTTTATTTATTTAAATGCTTCAATCAAGCAACCGCGTAGAACAATTATTAATCCTGATCACTTTAATCTTTTCAATTACTTTTAATTGTCTTTACTCTTATAATTAGCTTTCTGGGAAATATCCTTGCATGTGCTTCGCTTATCTTCTTCTCCATGTATGACCTATATTTTTTCTTTTTTATAATTATTTTAGAATGTGACTTTTGATTTTTAAATAGTAAAGTAAACGTCTATAAAAAATAATTTAAAATATCATACAAGCATCAAATATGTTATAAGTTAATGTATTTATGTTTTACGTAATTTTTTTTCTTTTATCTATATTTATAATTAATATGATTGAAGATGATAATATTGTATATCTATGCCTCAATATAAGTAGGACCTTTACATGTTTTTATGATTTTTTCTTTTATAACCCAAATTTAAAACTAGAATCTTCCTCAAACCTCAAAATTTTTTAAAAGTAAAAAATTATGGGTAAAACTATACTTATCGATTTTGCATATTGACTTAGTCCAACCACTTCGCACTCCACGTTAGTCGGGATGGGGAAGTCGATATGCATATTCGATCATATTGTATCCAATAAAAACCGCGTAACTAAAACACATATTTTGATGCTTTTAATTTACACAAAAGTTAAACATTATTTGATAAAATATATAATTTTGTTTGTTTTGTTTTGTTTTGAATTTCAACTTTCAAAGTCCAAGCTTTTAAATCTGGATCTACCAACTACAAAGAAAAAGTAAATTTACGCGTAACTAACTGTTCTTTTTTTTCCATATTCTTTCCATATTTTGTCATTTTTTTTCGTCTTTATTAATTTCTTAAACAACTTTTGCGCCAGTCAATGTCCCTTTGCAGTTTACACCCACAAAATTCCTCTAATTTTGGACACTTTTCCAACGCGCTCTTTTAAATTTGGACCTTTTTATTTTTTGGTTCAAAAAATTCAAGCTTTTGGCCACTAGAATAAGTTTGGAATCTTTAAATGTCTCTCAATGATTGACCCTCTTAATCAATTATCATGGACCCTTTGATTATGCAAATTGGAAATTAATTAGTCTTAATCAACTACGATTAAGAAGGATAATAGGAGTAAATTAAGGAACTTCAATGTTACATGTTTTGACGGTTCATCATTTGGTCTGATTTCAATTTAACTTAATTTACACTCAAGATAACGTAATTATTTGTGAAATGTCTTTATAATGAGAATGTAATAATTCGATTGTTTATCAAGCACTGATTTTAATACTTATATTTATTTTTAATTCTATGAAACTCTAGTCAAACCAAGTCAAGTAGGATTTCCAGGTTTTTGAAATATTTATGACAAGCTAGAAATTGTATCATGCAAAACAAATTATTCTAATAGAATAATTGAATCCTTCCCACTTAAGATCTACCTAATCTTTCATTAATGGTCTTCCCTTTTAATGGTATACTAAATCTACAAAATCAACATTGCTATGTAAACGTCTTGACTTTTTATAAAATTCAGATAAAATTTTCTTGCATTCAAAAGATAGTTTTAAAAAAAATTCGACGAAATTTCTTTCCCTAAAAAACTCTTAAAAATGGGCTTGTTTGATTTGAGATTCAAATATAATTTTCAAAATCTAAAATAAGATTCAAAATTTTGAGTTGTATCTTAATAATTTTAATATTTGAAATTGTATTTTATATAATATTTAAAAACTGTTATCAGATTAAAAGTTATAGAAAACTGTGAATACGACTTTTAGTTGTTTCTAATTATACACTAGTTTTTAGGATTGTATTAAAAAATTGTCTTGAAAATAATACAACTCATTGCTACTAAATGCATTTTCATAAGATTTGTTGTATCATTTGTTTTTCAAAAATAGAAAACTGTATTTAAATTCTATTTCGAATGGGTTACCTTTTTAACATTTTTTTTATTTTTTGACATGAAAAGACTTGGTCCGAATTATTTAAAAAAAAAAAGAAAAGGAAAATAAATAATGTTATTTTAATAAGTTTAAGTTTGAAACCAATAGTTTTCACATCTAGATACATACTAATTGAAACGTAATTAACGTGTTATTTAGTAGCTTACTATTTTTGAAGTTTATTTTTCTTCAAATTTTTGGCCTTTGCTTAATTTCTCTGTGGTATCATAGATCTACTTTGAAATAAATATGTCCCTTCACACCCA
>CM047901.1:1542568-1564585 GCA_026229545.1 Pistacia atlantica | reverse complement strand
CCTTCACACCCATGAAATTTCTCTTTACGAACACTTTTTCCACCCACCCACTATTTTAAAAATTAGATTCGCACTTTACATCTCTCTCAAATTCTTGAAAATACATTACCTTAATTATACTATGCATTCTCTGTTGAACCGGTCGTCACGGTCATAAAATTAAACCTAAATACCGTAGTTAGCAGGAAGCAGGGTCGAATCCACAGAGAGCAAGACTAATGACCTAATGTATATTTGAGTTAACGAAAGAGAAATTGACAAAATGATTGATTAAAACTAAGGAAACTAATTACTTGCAGGAAATTAAAAGCATTAAATAAATTGCTAACTAAAACACAATATTAAAAGCGTTGCCTCTACGTGTTTGGTTTGACTCAAGACCAACTCTCACAATTCCTCTCCTCGCTCTTCAATTTCTTTAACCTACAAGGCTAGGCAAATCAATAAAAACATCTCTCGGCAATCTAGGTATAATCTATCATGTCTCGCCATTGTCTTAGTTATAGATCGATTGGTTAAAGACTATCATTGACTAACCGAAAAATGATAAACCCTTAAACACCACTAGTTGGTACAACGTTAACAAGTACAACCTATCAACCTGTATCATCCAATCAACTAATTACACAATAAATGCATTCCTAGTAGAAATGATATTAAACGCTACTACAACTTGATTGCAATAAGTACCGAAGCAATTTAAAGTCATAATCAACATTCAATAATCTCAAACTGACATTCAATTATGCGAAAAGTTATATATCAATAAACGTTCTCAATGAACATTATCAATTCAACACGTCGAGTATCAGAATAATATTAAAGCATCACAAACAAACTGAAACGAAAACAAATATAATCTGAATACAAGAAACTTAACCAAATATCCAACATTCAAGCTCATCTAACTAGTCGAGAGCTGATGAAGAGATCAATGGAGTCAATCTCGATCTCGCCTACACCGTAACAGACTACCGGGAACTCAGCCGCTCATGGTGGTGATGACAGAGGCTGAAACAGTGGAAACGGAGCTGATCATGGCAGAGAGGAGGTAACCGACAGCGATATGATGCGAAGAAGGGCCGAAAATGACCAACAGACAGCCCGGAATACGAACAGCCGCACTCGTCGGAAAACGTTAATTTTTCGACGGGTCTTCCAGAAAACGGTGGCGGAAATGGGATCCGAAGGTACCGATGGAAAGCTCTGGTGATGGGGATTTCAGATCAGGTCCTAGGGAGGTGAGAAGTCGTCGAAAATGAGCAGGATCTGGGATGGAAGATGAAGAGGTGCGGCGGCAAAGTCGCGGATTCCGGCGGTTTTTGCGGAGGCTGAAGCTTGGAAATGCTAGATCCGGCCGTGGGGAAGGGAGATCAAGTCCTGGGGAGTCCAACCGTCGCCGAAAAACGGCCAAAACTGGCCGAGAATGCGAAGCGTCGCGGTGGAAGGCGTGTTTCACGGTGGTGATGACGGGATGATGGTGACCGGAGCAAGAGGAAGCCGAAACGTTTCCGGAAATGAAGATGAAGGGTCGCCGGAGCTTGATCGGAGAAGGTGAAGAGTTTTGGTGGGCGGCAGCCACCCAATCTGCGTCTTTGAGTTGTAATTTTATACAAAATATGGCAAATTTCTATTTCATCCTTGTATGATTGAAACATGATAAAATCAGCCCCTTGAAACATGACATTTTACCCCCTAAACAGCATAAATGAGACAAAATCACCCTTAATCCATAAACCACAACCTAATATCAACTCATATACTTTCCAAAATCATTCCAAACATGTTAAATTCATAAGAAAAATATTAAGAAGCGATTTTCGTGAATAAATTCATAAATTCTTTAATTGTCTCAATATACTTCAATTTAATCACACATGAGGTATTTTTATCACCAAAATAGAGTCACTTTCATGACTCTAACATTCTCTCTACCCAATGCCCTGATTTTTTTTAAATCTGGACTAGCATTCTAGATGTGATGTGGAGAATCCACGAAATGACATAATATTTTACATTTTTAATGAGAAAAATTTGGTTGAAATTTTATCTTTTAGTGAATTCCTTAAATTAAAAATGTTTGTCCGAGTTTTTTAAAAGGATTAAAACGTCTGCACGGGATAAATTTCAGTGATTATATATCCATTTTCGAGACTATAAAAACTTGTATAAGAAATGAAAGGGATTTGGCATCTAGCTTTAATGCTCAAATTCAATTAATGTTGTGGCACTAGAGAATTAATTAACTTGGAAGGTTGAAATGTGCATAAATAATGCTATTGTTTGGACCCTTTAGTTAATAATTCAAATATGAGGTCTATGACTATATTGTTTAAGAAGAAGAATAATAATACGAGTAAAGCAACTTCAATGCTGAGTGTCCAACTGTTCATAAGTTGGCCTCACTTGGGAAACACTTGACTACATGATTTATAGTTAAGAAGCAACTAGGGTGTTATCTGTCAAATTTGAATCCTTCTTGTTTTGAGAACCATAAAATTAGAAAATGAACTTGTTTTCTCTACTTTAATTTTCAAAAAATGATAATGAAAACATTTTCAAATCGAACTCAAGCTGAAGACAAAGACATCAAATACAATTATGAATACAATAATAATTTCTTAAAATGATGCAAGATCAATTGATAAATGAGGAATTGAACAATGACACAAAAAAATGATTTTTAAAGTGGTTCGAATACTTAGTACAAATCTTATGTCCACTGTGATTGTTTTGTTTTTTTTGTGCACTAATGCGGTTACAAAATATTGATTATAAATCAGATCCATAATTTAAATAAAAAATAAGTTTATATACTATTACAATAATAAACTTATAAATAAAATTATCCTAAAAAATGACACGTTGCGTGAATCTGTACCTTAGGATCTACCGCAAGCACAACAAGAGAAATTAAAATACATTTAAAAAAGTGATGGGATGATTTTATCAAAAAGATAATAACTCAATTGCCGGCGACACACTGACTTTTAGATCCAATAACCTTCATAGATATGGGTGTCCTACGCTTAATAATGCCAAAATTTTAATCCGGAAAATAATTGAACTTACAAAAGTCAAAGAATCCGGCAGTATTTTCATTGGGATCGAATGATAGTCATATTCAGATAATCTTGTATTCGAGTTTCAAGAGAGGTATCTATCATATTTGTACAATTATCTTGATCCATTGGACATATAGACTGTTTCATAACTCTGAACTTATAGAATGTTTCGTGGTCCTGAGCATTAAACATGCTTTAATATAGGTTTGAATATCTCAATTACGTAAAAAAAAAAAAAAAAGAATTAACTCCAATTGCATCAATACGGAACTTGATAAAAAAAATTAGTGCATCTAAATAACTTTGGCCGTGACAAACATAATTTCCAATATTTTTTGATCCCCTCATTCATTGAATATCACACTAGTCCCTTAGAATGAATTTTCTGACTTAGCCCCTGTGATATTTACAACAATAACAATGATAGTTCGATACCATAAAATGAGAAAATGAACTCCTTTTCTCTACTTTCATTTTCAGAAAATGATAATGAAAGCAGTTTCAAATTGAACTCAAGCTGAAGACAAAGACATCAAATACAATGATAATTCCTTAAAGAAAAAAATATAGAGATGTTGATGCTAAGATTTGCATTAATGGGATAGATGTAGGATCTATGACAGAATCTACCTAAGAGTTTGTATAAAATTCGTGATCTCGATACATGATCGATTGATGGATGAGAAACTAAACAATGACACAAAGAAACAATTTTTAAAGTGGTTTAGATGCTTAGTGCAAATCTTATGTTTACTGTGATTGTATTTTTTTTCTGTTTTCTCTTTGTATACTAGTACGGTTACAAAGTGTCGATTAAAATTAGATCCCTAATTTTAATGAAAAGTAAATTTACATATTATTATAACGATAAACTTGTAAATAAAATTAAGTTAAAAGAGTGACATGTTGCATGAATCCTGCATTACGGCACATCAAAAGAAATTAAAATGCATTTTAAATAAGTGATGGGATGATTTTATCAACAACATAATAACCCAGGCTCCGTTTGGTTCAAAATTTGGGGGTTTTGGGAAAAGTTTTTTGAAAAAAGTTAAAAAAAGGTTGAATTGGGCGGGTATTACGATGTAGGATTTATAAATTATAAAATACCCTATATGTTTATTTTTTTACAAAATACCCCCTATAATAAAACATTAAAAGTTAACAAAAATACCCCTAACCCACTCTCAAACACCTCCAGTCGACCACCACCACCGGAGGTGGCCGGAGTCACCTTATGGGCGCATGACCGGCTGGATCTTACCGGTCATACGTCGATATGGCATTTTCCGGCTAGATCCACGGCCAGACGTCGCCAACAGCCGACCGGCCGTATATGCTCTCGGAGATGGCCAACAAACGGTCGCCGCTTGATGGTCAACGACGTACCGCTTGTTGGCCGTCAGACCGATCAGTTACGGCCAAAGATCTGGCCTTTTTCGACCAGATCCACCGTGGATCTGGCCGGAAAAGGCTAGATCGGCGCACTATCGGCCAGATTCAGCCGGTAGTGCGCCATCCTACTGGATTCCGACCATTTTCCAACGGTGGTGGCCGGAATCTGGTAAATGTGAATTGTTGGGGTGTTTTTGTAATTTAAAAAAAAATATTTAGGGGTATTTAATTAAATTAACAAATTTAGAGAATTTAAAAAAAATTGAATAATATTGAAAATAGTATTCCAAAAAATGAGGGCTTCATTTGGTTGGATTTTGGGAATACTACTTTTAGTATTCCTAAAAAAGTTAAACAGTAAAATACCAAAAAACTCACAATATTATTCAACTTTATTCAACATTTTTTAAACCCCCTAAATTTGTTAATTCAATTAAATACCCCTAAATATTTTTAATGTTTTTGTTACGGCGACTCCGGCCACCCTCCGGCGGTGGTGGCCGGCTGTCCGTATTTGAGGGTGGATTGGGGGTGTTTTTGTTAACTTTTAATGTTTTATTATAAGGGGTGTTTTATAAAAAAACAAACATAAGGGATATTTTATCAATTTGTAAATCCTACATCGTAATACCCGTCCAATTCAACTTTTTTTTTAACTTTTTTCAAAAAACTTTTCCCAAAAACACAAAATTGTGAACCAAACAGAGCCGAGAGTTTTTGGGTATTTTACTGTTTAATTTTTTTGAGAATACTAAGAGTAGTATTCCCAATCTTGAACCAACCGAAGCCCCAATTGCTGGGGAGGCACTGATTTTTAGATCCATTATTTTTTAATTTAATCAAACTCTCAATGCAGTTACCAATAACTTTCCTAGATTTGGGTGTCCTATGCTTAATAATTCCAAAATTTTAATGCAGAAAATAGTTGAACTTACAAAAGTCAAAGAAACCGGCAGTATTTTCAGCTGCTTCTTGGCTGCTTCCAGCTAATAAACTCATGACGATGGCAATCTGACATCAACAACATTAATTATTTTTATTCTAAGTTTGATTAAAAAAAAAAATTATTTAAATTAATGGATAAATGGATTGCACAAACCCATTTCAAACCCAATGGTTTTACCTAATATCAATTCTTTCAGCGTTAGTGATATTTTTTTTTTTAATTTTCTTTTTTTTACACAGAGGTGTCTAGACTAGCTTACATATACCTTAACTAATCCTTCAGGGTTCTGAAGTTGAATATCGGATAAATCTTTTCAGTGGTTATCCCTATTAGGGTCTATAAGGACTCGAACTTAAAAATTTATGTTAAACCCCTTTGTTTTTTTTTACCATCAGACTGCTAAATGATGGTTATTGAATATCACACTTTAGTCTCTTAGAATAAATTTTCTGACTTCGCCACTTGTGTAATATTTACAACAATAACAACATTAGTTTGATACAATTTAATCTGTTATCGATTGGTGTTTAAACCGAAAGAATTACTGGGAAATTTCTCTAATCCACTGTATTAATGCATCCCAAGAATTCTAACTACAAAATTAATTTCAACATTTCAAACTAATTATATGTTGAAGTCTCCACTTGTTAACTGCTAGCTTTCAACCTCAACTGGATAATTTCTGTGAAATGAGTTTTGATTCCACATTGTTATTTAAAAATTTGACTGGTAACAGGAAATGTATAAAACTTTTAAAGTCCACGACGAATTTAGATCTTATTATAAATTCATCGTTACAGTCAAGAGTCTACAATTCATTATTCCAAGTCATTGTTTACTTGTCAGTCGTTCTTGTAAATCGTTATTGTAACATTTTATGATAAACTATGCTAAACTCATTATTCTATGGCAACTTAGAAATTGTCTCATGAAAATCAATTTATTTTAATTAGAAATTTGTTGGATTTCACATAAATTTATCAGAAATTTGTTGTAGAAATATCAAAAGATATTTCCTATGTTATTTATTTAGTGTTTTAAATCATTGAGACATCACTTAAATAATATTTGATTCATTTGATTGAATGTACCAAAAGATTTTCTGCCACAGAATTTAGTTAAAAGTCTGGTTTGAAGAGTTAAGTCTTTATTGTTTTTAAATTAATCTTGCTTTAAACTTTAATTAGGTTGAAGTTTCCATTCGTTACGACACATATCGATGTGTAAGAAGCCAGACGTAGATATGGCATTTTCCGGCCAGATCGATGCATTACGACACAGATCTGACGGTGTGTCGTAATCAACACAATTCCCCAAGAAGATTCCTCGTGGCGGAGACTGGCCGTCAGAGATCGGCATTTTCCGACCAGACGCCATGGATCTTGCGAAAATAAAATAGATCTACGCTGCACGACACATATCCGATGGGTCTGTGTCGTAACGCAATTTTTTTGGCCAGATTCCGGTGGTGGTGGCTAGAATCTGGCACTGCAGGTGGCGGGGGTGTTTTTATTATTTTATAAAATTTTTATATATTGGGGTATTTAGTCAAATTAGCAAACCCAGGGGGTTTTTTAGAAATTTTTAAATTTATAAAAAACTAAAATATTAAACTTTCAAGGGCATTTTAGTCTTTTCACTATTATCAAATGAAAATCACTAACCGAACATGACGAAAGGTACCTATTTGTCGTTTCAAAACCTTTTAGGTACCAACTTGTCGTTTCGGTAAACCTTGGACATGCGTAAATCGTTCGGCCTTAATCTTGCTTTCAACTTTAATTGGATAATTTTTATGAAAGTCATTGGATGCTGCTTCCTACTTTGAATTCTAACAAATAATGCATAAAAATTCAAAGAAAAAGATTCATAACGTTTTTCCACGATGAATTGAGACCCTTTTTTACCTACCATATAGACTATTGTAAATCCATTGTTATACAAATTTACGAGTTGATATGACAAGTTTGGAAATGTTATGAGTCAATGATTAATTACAAGGCGATTAATTATTCCTTACTTATCAATCGTTCTTCTTTAATGTTACAAGTCTATCGTTAAAAGTTGCTACACTAGAATTCATAAGTTTTTACAATGAACTTGCAGGTTCGCGGCAACAATACTGTAACTGCACTGTAGCTTGGCTGAGCAAGACAATTAATCACAAGAATAAGAGAACAAACCACAGATCAGCTTTGTTGCAGGTTTATGAGCATCAAACATTTCACTAAGAGAACCAGCTGGGAAATTTTTCAGCATAAAAATGGACTTTCCTGTATTGCAAAGGCAAAAAGGATCTCTTCTTCCTGAACTCCAAGCTTCAACCATAGAGCCTCTTCTCTTCGACCTCCTACCTTCTTATTCTCCCTCTTAGATATACTTTTATCACCAAATTTAACAGTGGGAAACATGAAACAGCATATAAACAACGCAACAGCTCCTTGAAGAATGAAACATTCGATCAGTGGACGAACAACAACAGAAGCTCTAACAGCATGGTTTCTATGTTTTCCAAGATCATTGAAGGAAATGTAATATGTTGACGAGAAAAAAACAGTAATTGGAGTGCAAAAATGGCTAGATTTCAACCCAAAAAAAAAAAAAAAAACCAGCTGGTATAATCCAATCTCTAGTTTTACAAGTCATTCTGTAGCCTGTACAAACTCCTAAAGTGTAGCTGCAAAATTGTTTGCTCCTCAGTTTGCACTGGAGGCAGCCTCCTTGACTTCTTCATATGCACCGGTCTCCTCATTATATGAGTACCTAGTATAGATAATTTTACAAAAATGGTGTGATCAAACTACAAGATTTTAATGGAATCTCACTGTTTAAAGTAAAAAAAAAAAAAAAAAAATTCTATAATCTGCCCCAACCAAATTGCGTACATAATGCTTCTTTATCTACTAGAGAGATACTCTTGATCTAGCAAGTTAAGAACTTCCAGCATAACAAGAAAGTGTTTTCAAAATAACTGAGTCCAAAACGAGACCAAAATAGAATTATATACACTAAACTTTAAACCATACATAAAAGACATAAATATGTAAAATTACCAGTTTTAGTTCAATGATTTAGAGAAACCCAATAACATGTGAAACTTTATAACAAAACATTTTCTGAATCAAAATTTTCACTATAGTAATTATTATGATTAGTTCTATCAAGTTTCCCTTCTCACTACAGCAAGTTTGGCAAGTTCCAGATCATATAGGTGACATTTCAGTGACCAAATAAGCAGTATGAGCAATATTTTAGAAAAGAAAAAGGTTGTACACATACCATTGCCCTGAAGCTGCTGAGCAATATAGTCCAGTAGATGGGTCGTAATAATAGCCCAAACTGCTACTATAATAATACCTGAAAAACATAATTTCATGAAAATTAACTTCGATATCGCATAATACTTGGTGGATAGAAACAGATCCAGAAATAGAAATTTGTATACAAAAATTGAAAAAATACATCAAAAAGAATCAGCCCTAAGTACGAAAGACTGAAGATATAGAACACATAATATTACATCAATGATATGGGATCTATAAAATGAACTCTGAGAGAGAGAGAGAGAGAGAGAGAGAGAATACCCAGAAGACTCATCATAGACATAATCAGTTTGCCAAGATCCACCTGTAGACAAAGCAAAATCAAATGGTACAAGTAATCCAAGGTCACATACATAGTAATTTATTATTCCATCTTAAAAACAAGAAAAAATTGACAATCAATGATAAAGCTTACTCTCAGAAGCTGTGTTCTGCGCATCTGATGATGATTGACCGATTGTACTTGAATTAGGCTTATCAGTAGATGGTTTATTGGTAGCATTTTCATCTTCATCCCCAAACATATCATACTCATCGTCTTCATTATTCGGCATTTCCGTTTCAGTTACATTGGCACTTGAGGTTCCCACTGCAGAGTCAGAGAACAGTGAAGCAGTAGATCCAGGAACAATTACATCAGATAACACGTACTTCTCCCCATTTGGATCATGATTTTCCTGTCCAGCATTCACAGATGGGCCCTTTCCCCTTGACTGAGCTAACCTCTCATACCCCTCTGGCAAAAAAATAATGCATTAAACATAAGCATTCATGGTATAGACAATGGGTGATAATTTAAACTGGCAGGACCACAAGGGTGCCAATTTGATCTATTGTGATAACAAAAATAATCCACATAAAACTGGTTAACCAAATTTGAAATGTTGATCAAAGTGCAGATGGCAATACATTTCAAAACTAAGGATGAAAATATATGTTTTCTTTTTTAACTAAATGTTCATATGAAAACATGACATGGGAATGATAGTGTGTAAAGTTCGTCAAACACAAACCCAGGGTATGAGTTATACATCTAAACTAGATTAGTAGGGCACTTCGCCTACTTCACCTATTGAGAATATGGGTTGTCACACAATTGTAAACAAGATATTTGTCTCCACTAGTGTTTGAAACTGCTTATGGACAGTTATAAGCGAATGCACCTTCATTTGCTTAGAAGTATGTAAAGCAATTTGAGAGTGCTTTACAAATTTTTGTTATAAAACTCACACACATGCAAGCTTGATTTTTTTTATGACTACCCTAAGCCCAAAAAAATACACAATCACAACTTAATATATACGTTTAATAGTCCAAAAGCACAAACATAAGCATAAAGTCGTCTTCTTGTATCTAGATTTCAGAGAGTTATCAGGTCTGACATCATCTATCAGGATGAACACAACACTTGTGCCCACGTCTTTCATAAATTTTTAACAAAGATAAAATGACATTATACAACGTTAGGAATCAACATATCCTAGAAGATCATGCATACCCAACCAATGATGCTTCTAACAGAACATAAGGTGGCTGGAAACAAAATAATAAGATAGAAACAAAAGGTATAAGAGATATTGCACAAACCTGCCTCACGCACAAAAGTTTCACGCTTGTCATTATACACATCTGCAGAGCAAAAGTTCAAACCGACAAGTGATTATTAATGATAATAAGCTTATAAAGGAAGAATCACATTTCTCCTTAAGAGACAAGGAACCCTGATGGCTGGCAGCTATATGTATGATCTAATATTAATATACAGAGAAACTCTTCTCTCTGGTGTGGTCCCCTTTTAAATCGCAATATATGTTTTCCATTAGTATCACTCCTCTAACAACAAATAAAAGTTCGAATATGACTTTGGCGGTTTAAATATGGTTATGATAGTTCATAACCAAACAATTCTGACAAAATCCAGCCATGTTTCCTGAACTTCCTCGACATTAAAATTGTACTTTCAAAATTTTAAATAAGCCCCACAAAACAAGAAACTTACTAAATTCACCATTCTCCTCCATCAGCTTCATGGCATCCTCAGTTAACTGATCAAATACACGCTTTGTCTCAGCCGACATCTTTTCCTTCTTGTTATTTGAAGTTCCCTTCAGCCTTCTCAAAGCTTGTGTAACCTGTCAGAGCACCTGACTACATTACTTCATGTAGACAAATCAGTAGAGGTAAAATTCTTCACAATTTCGAAGTTCAAAGATCATATAAATGAATTTTAAATGGCATTTAAAGTTTGGCCAGAACCCAGAAATAACCCAAATGCTTCTAAATACGTCTCAAAAGTCCAACATTACCCTGATCAAATCCATCCACAACCATTTGAACCATGCAAATTCAAAATCACACACTTCTTGTAGTCTAAATACCCTATTCCTCTATCCTACTATTGTTAATGACACAATGACTACAAACTGCCAGCTTTTGAAACTTATTAAGCTAAAAACATGGCTTATCACAAATAGAAATAGATCCACTAATGGAATTAAGTTTATTTATGCGATAGTCATGGATAACTCAGAAATCCTATGTCAAAAAGACTGATTCTGTATAACCACAAACCTAAACAAACAACTCCTGTTTATACCCATTGCAGATAACAAGTGCAAAAAGAAGCATACATGTAGCTGGCTTTCAGCCCAAGATCAAAACAAAACCAGCTTTAGAGTAATTAAAAGTATAGAATTTGGAATCCAACTGATAAAGTGAAAAATATCAGCAGATTGGCAGTGCCACTCTAGTGAAGCAGCCTAGTATAAAGCAATTACACAAAGCATATACTTGATATTTCTAGATACTGTTTCAAAAGAACCACGAGACTAAATAAAAGAATAAATAAATATTCAGAAACAATGTGAGTTTACAGTTTCTCCCGGCTCAAGCACGTTGGCAATACGCCTCTTTATCACTCCTAGTTCTTCAGAAGTGAGGTCAGGGATATCATCTTCATCTTCATTATCAACAGGTTTATTATGTGTAACAGCAGTGCCAGCAAATCTTTGATCAATTTCAAGACTATCAAGCCATGCATCCTGCAAGAATCCATATGAAGTTATAAACAAGTCCAATCTTTGTATACAAGTGTACATAAAAAACATAAAACTTACCTTGATTTCATTATAATTGACATATTCAATGAAATTTCCGCCTGCATCAAAATAACCCTCTTCTCTCTCCTTGTCCAGATTAAAGGGTTCTATGTGAATCCCATCATCAACGAAATTTTCATTATCCTGTCAAAAGAAATTTCCTATCATTGTTTATCATTTTCCCAGAACCAATAAATGGTAAACCAGACAACAATCCAGGCTGTAAAATGTTGTTATTCAGCAAAGAAGCCTTCCAAAAATTATAAATATGACATATATCAACATGAGACTATAAACTACAAAACCAGTTACTGAACTTCTAACAGAGAACCAGATAATTAAGGATTATAAACAAAACGAAGTGTAGTCAACAACTCCTGCACAGTGCTGATTGATGAGACATTAAACAAGAATTTTTCTTGTTTATTCGATGTAGACATATATATGTGTCATGTAATTCGTAAGGGTTTCATAGGTTCATAGATGAACTAAACTTTTTGAAAATAAAAGACATGTATATTATTATACATTTGCCTTAAATGCATATAAATGGGCACGATACGGGTATATTATGAATATTTACCAAGTATTATACTTAGTAGAACAGGGGAAGCAGCATTAAAAGGATTTGATTTTCCTAATGGTATATTTTTTTCAATAAAATTGTCACTCACGCACTAAATTTTTATTAAAACTTGCTGCATCACCAAGCCTAAGCTCTAAGAAGTATTATCCTCCAACCAGCCTTTATTGATAGTTTAGTACACATGATCATTATGACTTATTAAAGAAGGGGATGTGTAAAGAAAAAGGGACCTCATAAGTCTCTTCAGCAGCTGAGATATCATTAACAATGCCTCTACTTTCTTCACTAAAAAGCTCAAAAGTCATTTGGGTCCTACGATTTGCACGCTCCTTGGCAGCAAGACGAGGATCTGTTAAGTCACTTTGGCCATCATCAACAGCTTTTCCTTTGTCCACCACCACTTCATCCCCAGGCTTCACCTTCTTACCCTTGGGAAATCTCACCCTTTTCTGCCTGTAAATTAAAACATATCACAATCTATGCAGAACCTCACCTCACCAGGAAAAAAATCTCCGCCACTGGCTCAGTAATACAGTGTAAAAATGATAAGATTTACCAATCACAAACTGTATATCGCCAAAAATATTCAACTGTATATTACCAAAAATAGTTTTTATTACGTACTTACTGAACTCAATTTCGAAACCTGGACCCTGCCGAACCCTCAATTTACAGAAGCAAGAAATTTATGGCTACTTGTGAGGTAGGTCATGGTAACAAAGTTTGCCCATTTTCTCCAACCCCACAAGCTTTCTTACTACCCGTATTTCGATACTAATCTAAGATTGAACATCACAAATACGGCGTTGTGTGTTACCAATACGATGTTGATCTCAGTAATGGTACTGGACTCTAGCGTTTCCCGCTACCAACATAACAACTTGGGCAATAGTCTCTTACTAAAAACTAGCGAAAAATTACTAAGCTCAAGTGTTTTCAACTCAATTGCATAAATATATCATATCTCTACAACTACCTCAAAGAAAAAAAAAAACCCTAAAAAATCCTTAAAAAACAACATTATTTTTCTAACAGCAGGCTTCATATTTTGCTGAGAAATCAAGAACCCAGATGAAAATTATTATCAAATTGAACATTAGATTAAAGATTTAAATCACCAAAGAGAGCTGGAAAATTAAAAAGAAAGATTAGGGTTTTACATGGGTTGCTTGCTGGAATCTTTTTCCTCAAAGAACTGGCGCTTACGTGAGGGCTTATCTTCCATTGGAACCGACTGTATGATAATACAAAAGAATCAGTTGCAGCTGATTTTTCTGAGGTTGAAGACGATGATGAAAAAGTCGGTGAACATTCTAAAACGAAACGTCTAGTTTCTGAGTTTTGAAAAATGACCACTTTGTTTCATAACCTTCAAAAGTAACTACTACATTCTTAAAAATGCGAAAAATGAGAAAATATGACCATTTGATTTTGTGAACTTAAAAACTAGCCAAATTATCATTAAAAAGACCATAATACCCAAAAGTTAGAAACTTCTTAACCCTCTTCTTTAATACATATAGGAATTGCTTTGCTATATTGCTGGCATGATAAAGTTGTCATACACCGTAGGATCTTTTTGATCTTTGAGAAATCAACGTTTGTTCAATATTGTTATTGAACACCATAATTTTATTTATAAATAAAACACTTTTTAATCCTATTTATCAATAGATTTCGGGATTCATTATATAGTTACTATGATACTGTTGTCGGGTTAATATCGGAGATATTAGGACATTATCTTAGATTTTGATAAGTATCTCTTTAAAATTTTCTTTAAACACCCTTCTATTGAGGAATTTTCTAATAATAATTCAATTGTTTAAATTCCATTCATTTTCGTACACTACACGTTTTAGGGAATTCTAGGTTTTTCTTTTGAAAAATGCTATCCTTACAAAGACTTATACAAAGAAGGTTACAAAATGAAGGAAAAAAAATAAAAGGGAAAAAAAGAAAGAGAGAGAAAGAGAAATCATGAAAATCAAGGTTAGAGATTGTCTTTATATACTCCTCTTGTATTTATCTTTGTAAGACTAGTACTTTCCTTTCCTTTTCCCCGGTTTAGAAATTAAAAAATGGTCATTTTTATAAATAACCCTTTCTTAACAAATGGCAAGGGTATATATGTTAGTCCTTAATTAAAATAATAATAACCATCCCATTTAATCATATTAAACAAGTAATTAATCCTGAAGAAAAACCAAGGTTTACACCTTTCATTTATTAAGATTTCTCAACATTGTTGTGGATATAACCACCAAAACATTAATTAATTCAGAAGCAAAACCCACTTAATTTTCCTTCTGAAATCATGCATTACATAAAATTTATTAAAAAAAATTAACCTATGGTTGCATCAAGCTCTTGGTTTTACCACACCCCATGTTCACCTGAGGCGGCACCGAGACCATCGAGGATCCTGACTCAAACAACACCAACATTCCCAGCAAGAAATGCGCCTCAATGTGGCAATGAAACAGCCAGATTCCAGGATTATTCGCCTGGAATCTCAACGCCGTCCACCCGTACGGATGCAATGGCACCGTGTTCTTCATTATCGGGTTCTTGAACTTGTAGTTTGCATCATTATTTTTCATGTCATATTTACCATCTCCGAATCCCAGCACCCAGAAATCATGCCCGTGTAAATGCCAGGGATGCGTCTCGCTGTTGTTCGCAGTCATCGTGTTCGCATTCTGTAAAATTACATCCACTGTTGAGTTGAACTCCAGCCTGTAAATGGATGAGCTTGTCGTAGCATTGCTGTTGTTTTGGACACTATAAATGTCATAGTTTTCGTAGTCGTAGCTCTCAGGCGCCGGCGTCTGATCGAACACGTCGAGCCAGTTTTTTTCCAGGGCTATGAGGTAGGGGGTTTCCGGGAGGGTGTGTGACACATTGTTGATGGCCCATTTGGTGTAGCCATCGACCTTGTTTTGAGTGTTCAAGAGGACGATGACTTTGTCAGGATGCGGTGGGATTTGGATGTATCCCTGGCGGGCCTCGATGGCCAGGCTTTGGTTTTTCCGGGCGTCTACGTCGTTCCAGAGAGGCCCTGGAGGCGGAGTTGTGTTGGGGGGTATGAGGTTCTGGTTCGGATTGTAGTTCAGGATGGCTTGGCCGATTGGTGTGGAGGCATTTCTGCTGACTACGTTTGTGGTGATCCAGTAATTCCTGGAGGAACTTTGATTGGCTGTGACTAAAACCGAGTATGTTTCTCCTGCGTAAATGTACAGGTTTTCTGTGGCAAATGGCTCCACGTAGTTGCCATCAGCTTCAACCACAGTCATGTTGTGGCCCTGGGAAAAAAAAAAAAAGTAATCCTTGGAGTTAATCGTTGATATACTTATGATAAAGCTGGCCGGCTAGTTCTATAAGTGCTTCAAGCTTTTACAAAAAGCACTTAAAAGGGTGGTATAGTGTCTGCTCTGTGTAAAAGTTGATATCAAAATATTGAGACTCAGTCTGCGTTGTAGTTTGAATGAAAACTTTAGATGTGGATGTACTGACTTTTTTAAAATTTGAATCAATTTTCTTAATGTAAAATATACATTAAAAGACAAAATATCATCTGGAATTCAAAATTTTTTGTCACCTAATGCATTCTTCATGTCAAAATGATAGTCTAAATTTTAATATGCATAAAAGAATGATTTTTGTTTTAAGAGTAAACGACTCTTCCCACTCAAGGTTTGCGTTAACAACACTTTGCCACCCAAAAAGTTTTAGAATATCATTTTCCCACCCAATGTTTATATTCTATTAATATCTAAAATACACTTCACTTTCTCAAGCGGCGTTCGGCAAGTTACCAAGAGCTAAGGTAAGGGAATTTTTGTAGAGTGGAGATCAGTGAATCAAATGGTAGTGATCGATTGAATATTCGCCACCAGAATCAGACGAAAATCGGCTAAGAATAAGAAACCCTAGTTTTGTGATAACCAACAATTGACAAGAAATAAAGTGTCGAAGTAAGAAGGGTTTTGTAGAGAGGAGACCAGAGGTTCAAATAGTGGTGACAGAAAAAAATTTCGCCATCAGAATCAACTTTGAATAGTAACAAAATATTAACTTTAGGTAAAAAAGTGGTATTTTGAATTTTTTTTTGGGTGGAAAAGGCTCATTAAGGCAAACTTTGGCTGGTCGTTTATTCTTTATTTTAAATATAAAAAAGACAAAACTTTACGTTGTGTTGCGTTTTACTGAGTTATAAAATTTTATCTATTTTGTACCATTGTCGAGGGCATCTATTAGTGATCAAATGATTATCATTTCATCGACTTTTTCTAGTTTTTATTGTAAAAATAATAAAATTAATTACCTCTATTTGGAAGCTAAGAGCTGATAAAGAAGTTAAGCTAGCAATTCTGAATCTGTATGTTTCTCCAGGGACTACTGTAAATGAAGATGGAGCGCATTCAGGATTTGCTGCATTACAAACACTGGCGCTAAGATTTGCACAATCATACTTTCCTCTTCCATTTATTAGAAGCGACTGAAATTGATGTTACACATGCAAAACACAAGTTAGCAAAAGTGATTGTGGAAAAGATCTTCGTATATTAAAAACTGTAAAATTTTGTTATTTACCTGAGGCTCCCCAATCCAGACATAGGGTATAGAAGTCAGGCCTGTGGCTTGCTCATAAGAGCTTGAATGGTACCAATCACTTAGGACAACTCCATGCTCACCGTCATATGTAAAGGGCTCTTTGGTTCCTGAAGGAACAGAGACTTCAATCAAACCATATAGCCCAGATTCTCTCTGCATTCCGTAATGCGAATGATACATATACGTTCCTGCCTGTTTACAACAGTTTAAAACTATCAAGTAAACGTCTAACATTAATATTTAAGTCTAACAGGTCACCGGTTGATAGAGAACAAAAAATTAATTAATAAAAACGTCTGAACACGAACCTTATCGACAACAAATTGGTAAACAAAGGTGTCACCAGGCATTGTTCCACACTGTGAAACTCCATCTGTTCCATCACTCCAAGGAGTTCCAAACTGACATGCATGCATGAACACAAAAATTAACTTCCTTTCTTTATTAAATTCCATCATTAAGAACAAAACTTTACGGAAAAATAACATTAGATTCCACTGATGACTTGGAAGCAGAACATTTCACAGATTCCAAATGTCTGTAACTTAGATAAGAAGAAAAGCATATAAATATATGAAATATTCTACCTGTCTGATGCCATGCCAATGGATAGCAAGATTTTCCATCAACAAATTATTCTTAACATTGACGATGATTGTATCGCCTTCGGTTGCATTAATCGTAGGCCCTGGAGTCTCTCCATTGATGGCAATAGCAAGTTTCTTGTAACAGTCAAGAGACTTGTACTGATAGCTCACCTCCCATGTCAAATTATGAACTTCAGCCTCAGCCAATAAACATGTGCCCACCAGGCAGAAAGCAAGAAAAATAACACGAGATTTTGTGCCCTTGAAAAATAATGTTTCTCCAGCCATTTGGCGGAAGTATTTCAGACTCCTGAAGCTTGGAAAACTACAAAAAATTGTGATTGTGTGAGATTTGCCTTTACTGATTGTTCTTTATATAGAAACGAAGGCTTGAACAGGAGTCAATCCGAGGGGGGCAATTTGCAATAAATAAAGTTTAATCCAAGACACATCTCCCTGAGATTTGAGCCCATGCACGTGTTGCACGTCGGAACTTTCACTGGATACAGACTATTAAATTTAGAGAAAATTGATTGAAACGATACAGACAAGATCAGCATAAGAAAAAACGTTGAATAATTTATACAATAAAGTTTCTTGACGGAGATTTAGACAATTTAAAAATATATTTTCGCACGTTAATAATATTGATAGCAATGGTAACAGTTCTAGTTCTGTATATAAAATATAACATCTTGTTTGGACGTGCATGGAAGGAGAGTCCTAGCGTGTTCCTCAAAACTTCATTCATTATTTAAATAATATATTTTATCTTGGAAGAAGTAGGTATTAAATCTTACTAAGCAACTACTTTCTATAGTACATGCCATAAACATGGATTAAAGATTCATATTATTGTCATTCTATTATTTTGTTAAATGTTAATCATTGAAATTATGTCGAAAAAAAAGTTTGAGTTATTATTATTCCTTGAAATTTTGGTGATTATTAAAAAAAAAAAAAAATTGCCATTATTATATAAATAAGTCTCTTTAATAATTTACAATAATTCACTGTCTCTTATGTGTACGTTTGTGTTCTTTTTAGATATTGAACGTCGTTTATTGATATTAACAAATGGATTATTACAACCTGTAAACACTGAAAAACCAAATTTTCATTTAAACTTTTTTGAATTGAAAATTGTAAAATTTTATCTTTTTAATCGTGACATGTTTTTACCAATGATTTACCATTTCCGTTAATTAATTCTAAATTTGGAAATTCTAAAGTTGTACTACACTACATATATATTTTTTTACTAATGTACTTTACTTTGTACTACATTAATAAAAGCTTATTATAAAAACGAAACGGTGATCTCTTAATCAGAAGCATGGGAATGCTTTCCCACAGCTTGATTTGAATATCTTTTTACTTTGCTGGTTGATTCAGAAGTTCAAGTTGAGGTTGGTAAATGAGGTAATTAATTTTCATTAAGTATGTTCAATTAGTTAGGAAAGTTTCTGATAATTCATTATGAGATTTAAATTTTTTTTCTTTTAAACCTCAAGAGAGATTCTTTATGAAGTTTTAAATCTTCATAAAAAAAAAAAAATATTAAAAAAATTATTCTAAAAAAAAAAAATTGATCATTCTTCATACTTTTTTCTTCAAAAACTTTTCGCATAAAAAATAGGTTTTAGAACAATCTTCTGTTCAGTTACACTGTAACATTATTATTCTTTAGATAATCCATAAATTCTCAAACTTGTTTTACAAAACCAGGTTCAAAAACTGAACTGTTATTATTATCAAAATATTACAAAACCGATAATTACTCCTATTATAAGTAGAATTTTTGAAGTAGTACTATACATTTGTCAAAACCCTTCAATTTTTACACATTTTTCATTTTCCTGTAGTGTTTTTTTTTTTTTTAATAATTTTTTAAACATAATATAAATGGTTTTAAATTGTTTGATTGAAATAAATGACAAAGTAGTTTTTATGGTCAAAATAACACTCTTGGAAGAGTAGGTATTAGATCTCAACAAGCAAGTAAGCAACTACTTCAGTACTTCCTAGTTCCTATACTACCTACCTAAAAAATCAACTAATATTATTTAAATCTTAATCAACTACTCTTAACCCCACCCAGTGGCGGACCCAGGATTTTTGCCCAGGGGAGGCCCTCGCTCCATCACTGTTTGCTAATCAACTAGTGAAAACATAAGAAAATAACATTCAATTCACAAAGAAACACAAGAAAATTGTTACGTGGAAAAACCTCTTCAATGTGAAGAGATAAAAAAACCACGGGAATCTAACGATCCACTTAAATCTAATATAATCAAAAACGTTTACTGATGCGTATTTTTGACAAACATGCAAATGTAGCAAGTGCACTAGTAGCAAAAAATAATAAAGTGATAAGTAGAGTATCGTTCCCATGAGGATAGTGTTACTAAGTACCGATTTCTCTAGTTTAAGTCCTAATTGAAGCAACAATAAATTGGATTGATGGAAAATTAACTAACTAAATACAATTTAAGAAAATATAAATGAATGATAATGAAATTAAAGCAAAACCCAACAACTTAACTAATTAAACAAAATGCTAAAAAAAATGCTAAGGTGTTGATTTCACCTAGATACACTAACCCAAATCATAGAATCTATTACCCAAGTTCTAATTCCTTGATTGAAAATCGAATTTCCTAAGTTGTAAAACATACATTCTTAGGCTATATTTTCCTACTTATCCCTATTAAGCTTCCGCACCCAACAAAATGAAGATTAATAGTTTAAAGTCTTTTAAGCTTAATGAAGATTAATAGCTCAAAGTCTTTTAAGCTTTATGGAATTCTATCTAGATTTCATAAATCGCTAAACCTATCTCTAGCGTTTGCTTAATCTACGGTATTTATCCCAAGAGGCACAATCGCAAATCATTTCTCAGTCTCATTGTGAACAACACACATTTGAATGGCACCCAAAAGTCATTAAGCAAAGAGATAAATACTCAATCATGAAATTAAAACTCAAAGTAAATCAATTCATATAAATTTGAATCATTGTATCAAGGTTACATCAAACCTCGGCTAAACAACTCAGTTCATACTCAAAAACAAAACAAAATAACAAAAACAAACTGAATCAAGATTCATCATTGAAAAACAAGCAAAAGATGGAGAAATCTTCTCTAATTTGAAGCTCAAATCTTCAATAATCTTCTCCTTCTAAAAGTTGCCTTCCAAATGACGAACCAAGATCCTTTTTCTTTCATTTTTGTGCTAATTTATACCTCTTTCACTTTAGGACCAAGCCCTAGCAAGCCAAAATGCGTTGTTTTATTTTTTCACATCTGATGCAGTTTCGCAGCGAAGCTTTTTCCTTGCCGTGGCAAGAATCTTTCGGGCCAAATTTGAGCATGAAGGAATCTGAATATGGAAAAGTGTTAAACATATGAATTGTATCCCTTTAAATTATCTTTCTACTCGTTCAAGAATCAGAACAATCCGAGGTCTACAGATCAAGTTATGATAGAAATACTAAAGCACGTCCAAAGACGTTTTCCTTCGGTTTCCAACATACTGTTTACAACTTCAAGTCAAGTTTTCACCCTTGTCCAGTCAGAATTAGGAAAAACCCAAAATATGAAAGTTGTAGCTCTACTTCTTAGCTTTCCAAAGCTTCTAAAATCAGGTCATTCTGAGTTTCCAAGCTCAAGTTACGCAATTTATACTCAAAACTGTCATTTATACTCAAAATCATCGTTTAGGCCTACAAAAACAAATTAATAGAATTAGATAGCAATTATGGCCCAAATTGTATGAGAAGTATCATAAATCCTATCGAAATTCAATGCAAAATCATAGGGAAAAATATGATTATCATTTACAATAACTACAAATCCATCAAAAATATTCTACATAAATTTAGAATTCAATCACAACTCTAACAAAAGTAAAATACACAAAGGTTTACAAAAATATGGATTACAATCACTCCAAATCCAGATATGCATGTGGAAGGAAAGTTGGGAATTGGGAAAGAAAAACTTAAATATAAAATAGGCAAAACAGTCAGGCGGGTCTGGTTTTTCTTCCTAAGAGTAATGATAACTACACCATTCAAGATCAATGCTTGCATCCGGAAATAGATGGGCGAGAGATGGACGAAAGCCCTTGAAAGTTGAACTGATTCTTATCTGGTTGTTCAAAGCCTGCCTACTTTTCATGACATGAGATTCAAGACCCCCTTTAAAGGCAACTGATCCCGATTTCCTTGATCCTTCAGCTGGCTAGACTGTCGATAGAGTAAGCTGCTTAACTTTTTTCCTTTTTTTTACCTTTTAAAAAAACTTTTCAAATTTTTTTTAAAACTTGAGGGCAGGCCTGGGCCTACCCTCAAGGGGCCTGGGTCCGCCCCTGACCCCACCTACCTTTAAATTACAT
>CM047901.1:1516980-1542468 GCA_026229545.1 Pistacia atlantica | reverse complement strand
GTACTACTTCAAAAATTCTACTTATAATACGAGTAATTATCGGTTTAGTAATATTTTGATAATAATAAAAGTTCAGTTTTTGAACCTGGTTTTGTAAAACAAGTTTGAGAATTTATGGATTATCTAAAGAATAATAATGTTACAGCGTAACTGAACAGAAGATTGTTCTAAAACCTATTTTTTATGCGAAAAGTTTTTGAAGAAAAAAGTATGAAGAATGATCAATTTTTTTTTTTTAGAATAATTTTTTTTTTTTTTATGAAGATTTAAAACTTCATAAAGAATCTCTCTTGAGGTTTAAAAGAAAAAAATTTAAATCTCATAATGAATTATCAGAAACTTTCCTAACTAATTGAACATACTTAATGAAAATTAATTACCTCATTTACCAAACTCAACTTGAATTTCTGAATCAACCAGCAAAGTAAAAAGATATTCAAATCAAGCTGTGGGAAAGCATTCCCATGCTTCTGATTAAGAGATCACCGTTTCGTTTTTATAATAAGCTTTTATTAATGTAGTACAAAGTAAAGTACATTAGTAAAAATATATATATGTAGTGTAGTACAACTTTAGAATTTCCAATTTTAGAATTAATTAACGGAAATGGTAAATCATTGGTAAAAACATGTCACGATTAAAAAGATAAAAGTTTACAATTTTCAATTCAAAAAAGTTTAAATGAAAATTTGGTTTTTCAGTGTTTACAGGTTGTAATAATCCATTTGTTAATATCAATAAACGACGTTCAATATCTAAAAAGAACACAAACGTACACAGAAGAGACAGTGAATTATTGTAAATTATTAAAGAGACTTATTTATATAATAATGGCAATTTTTTTTTTTTTTAATAATCACCAAAATTTCAAGGAATAATAATAACTCAAACTTTTTTTTCGACATAATTTCAATGATTAACATTTAACAAAATAATAGAATGACAATACAATGAATCTTTAATCCATGTTTATGGCATGTACTATAGAAAGTAGTTGCTTAGTAAGATTTAATACCTACTTCTTCCAAGATAAAATATATTATTTAAATAATGAATGAAGTTTTGAGGAACACGCTAGGACTCTCCTTCCATGCACGTCCAAACAAGATGTTATATTTTATATACAGAACTAGAACTGTTACCATTGCTATCAATATTATTAACGTGCGAAAATATATTTTTAAATTGTCTAAATCTCTGTCAAGAAACTTTATTGTATAAATTATTCAACGTTTTTTCTTATGCTGATCTTGTCTGTATCGTTTCAATCAATTTTCTCTAAATTTAATAGTCTGTATCCAATGAAAGTTCCGACGTGCAACACGTGCATGGGCTCAAATCTCAGGGAGATGTGTCTCGGATTAAACTTTATTTATTGCAAATTGCCCCCCTCGGATTGACTCCTGTTCAAGCCTTCGTTTCTATATAAAGAACAATCAGTAAAGGCAAATCGCACACAATCACAATTTTTTGTAGTTTTCCAAGCTTCAGGAGTCTGAAATACTTCCGCCAAATGGCTGGAGAAATATTATTTTTCAAGGGCACAAAATCTTGTGTTATTTTTCTTGCTTTCTGCCTGGTGGCCACCTGTTTATTGGCTGAGGCTGAAGTTCATAATTTGACATGGGAGGTGAGCTATCAGTACAAGTCTCTTGACTGTTACAAGAAACTTGCTATTGCCATCAATGGAGAGACACCAGGGCCTACGATTAATGCAACCGAAGGCGATACAATTATCGTCAATGTTAAGAATAATTTGTTGATGGAAAATCTTGCTATCCATTGGCATGGCATCAGACAGGTAGAATATTTCATATATTTATATGCTTTTCTTCTTATCTAAGTTACAGACATTTGGAATCTGTGAAATGTTCTGTTTCCAAGTCATCAGTGGAATCTAATGTTACTTTTCCGTAAAGTTTTGTTTTAATGATGGAATTTAATAAAGAAAGGAAGTTAATTTTTGTGTTCATGTATGCATGGCAGATTGGAACTCCTTGGAGTGATGGAACAGATGGAGTTTCACAGTGTGGAACAATGCCTGGTGACACCTTTGTTTACCAATTTGTTGTCGATAAGGTTCGTGTTCAGAAGTTTTTATTAATTAATTTTTTGTTATCTATCGACCGGTGACCTGTTAGACTTAAATATTAATGTTAGACGTTTACTTGATAGTTTTAAACTGTTGTAAACAGGCAGGAACGTATATGTATCATTCGCATTACGGAATGCAGAGAGAATCTGGGCTATATGGTTTGATTGAAGTCTCTGTTCCTTCAGGAACCAAAGAGCCCTTTACATATGACGGTGAGCATGGAGTTGTCCTAAGTGATTGGTACCATTCAAGCTCTTATGAGCAAGCCACAGGCCTGACTTCTATACCCTATGTCTGGATTGGGGAGCCTCAGGTAAATAACAAAATTTTACAGTTTTTAATATACGAAGATCTTTTCCACAATCACTTTTGCTAACTTGTGTTTTGCATGTGTAACATCAATTTCAGTCGCTTCTAATAAATGGAAGAGGAAAGTATGATTGTGCGAATCTTAGCGCCAGTGTTTGTAATGCAGCAAATCCTGAATGCGCTCCATCTTCATTTACAGTAGTCCCTGGAGAAACATACAGATTCAGAATTGCTAGCTTAACTTCTTTATCAGCTCTTAGTTTCCAAATAGAGGTAATTAATTTTATTATTTTTACAATAAAAACTAGAAAAAGTCGATGAAATGATAATCATTTGATCACTAATAGATGCCCTCGACAATGGTACAAAATAGATAAAATTTTATAACTCAGTAAAACGCAACACAACGTAAAGTTTTGTCTTTTTTATATTTAAAACAAAGAATAAACGACCAGCCAAAGTTTGCCTTAATGAGCCTTTTCCACCAAAAAAAAATTCAAAATACCACTTTTCTACCTAAAGTTAATATTTTGTTACTATTCAAAGTTGATTCCGATGGCGAAAATTTTTTCTGTCACCATTATTTGAACCTCTGGTCTCCTCTCTATAAAACCCTTCTTACTTCGACACTTTATTTCTTGTCAATTGTTGGTTATCACAAAACTAGGGTTTCTTATTCTTAGCTGATTTTCGTCTGATTCGATGGCGAATATTCAATCGATCACTACCATTTGATTCACTGATCTCCACTCAATAAAAATTCCCTTACCTTAGCTCTTAGTAACTTGCCGAACGCCTGCTTGAGAAAGTGAAGTGTATTTTAGATATTAATAGAATATAAACATTGGGTGGGAAAATGATATTCTGAAACTTTTTGGGTGGCAAAGTGTTGTTCAAACCTTGAGTGGGAAGAGTCGTTTACTCTTAAAACAAAAATCATTCTTTTATGCATATTAAAATTTAGACTATCATTTTGACATGAAGAATGCATTAGGTGACAAAAAATTTTGAATTCCAGATGATATTTTGTCTTTTAATGTATATTTTACATTAAGAAAATTGATTCAAATTTTAAAAAAGTCAGTACATCCACATCTAAAGTTTTCATTCAAACTACAACGCAGACTGAGTCTCAATATTTTGATATCAACTTTTACACAGAGCAGACACTATACCACTCTTTTAAGTGCTTTTTGTAAAAGCTTGAAGCACTTATAGAACTAGCCGGCCAGCTTTATCATAAGTATATCAACGATTAACTCCAAGGATTACTTTTTTTTTTTTTTTTTTCCCAGGGCCACAACATGACTGTGGTTGAAGCTGATGGCAACTACGTGGAGCCATTTGCCACAGAAAACCTGTACATTTACGCAGGAGAAACATACTCAGTTTTAGTCACAGCCAATCAAAGTTCCTCCAGGAATTACTGGATCACCACAAACGTAGTCAGCAGAAATGCCTCCACACCAATCGGCCAAGCCATCCTGAACTACTATCCGAACCAGAACCTCATACCCCCCAACACAACTCCGCCTCCAGGGCCTCTCTGGAACGACGTAGACGCCCGGAAAAACCAAAGCCTGGCCATCGAGGCCCGCCAGGGCTACATTCAAATCCCACCGCATCCTGACAAAGTCATCGTCCTCTTGAACACTCAAAACAAGGTCGATGGCTACACCAAATGGGCCATCAACAATGTGTCACACACTCTCCCGGAGACCCCCTACCTCATAGCCCTGAAAAAAAACTGGCTCGATGTATTTGATCAGACGCCGGCGCCTGAGAGCTACGACTACGAAAACTATGACATTTATAGTGTCCAAAACAACACCAATGCTACGACAAGCTCATCCATTTACAGGCTGGAGTTCAACTCAACAGTGGATGTAATTTTACAGAATGCGAACACGATGACTGCGAACAACAGCGAGACGCATCCCTGGCATTTACACGGGCATGATTTCTGGGTGCTGGGATTCGGAGATGGTAAATATGACATGAAAAATAATGATGCAAACTACAAGTTCAAGAACCCGATAATGAAGAACACGGTGCCATTGCATCCGTACGGGTGGACGGCGTTGAGATTCCAGGCGAATAATCCTGGGATCTGGCTGTTTCATTGCCACATTGAGGCGCATTTCTTGCTGGGAATGTTGGTGTTGTTTGAGTCAGGATCCTCGATGGTCTCGGTGCCGCCTCAGGCGAACATGGGGTGTGGGAAAACCAAGAGCTTGATGCAACCATAGGTTAAATTTTTTTTAATAAATTTTATGTAATGCATGATTTCAGAAGGAAAATTAAGTGGGTTTTGCTTCTGAATTAATTAATGTTTTGGTGGTTATGTCCACAACAATGTTGAGAAATCTTAATAAATGAAAGGTGTAAACCTTGGTTTTTCTTCAGGATTAATTACTTGTTTAATACGATTAAATGGGATGGTTATTATTATTATTATTATTTTAATTAAGGACTAACATATATACCCTTGCCATTTGTTAAGAAAGGGTTATTTATAAAAATGACAGATTAATTACTTGTTTAATATGATTAAATGGGATGGTTATTATTATTATTATTATTATTTTAATTAAGGACTAACATATATACCCTTGCCATTTGTTAAGAAAGGGTTATTTATAAAAATTACAATTTTTTAATTTCTAAACCCCAGAAAAGAAAAGAGAAGTGCCAGTCTTACAAAGATAAATACAAAGAGGGTATACAAAGATAACCTCTACCCTTGATCTTTATGATTTCTCTCTCTCTCTCTTTCTCTTTTTTCCGTTTTTTCTTTGTTTTTTTTTCACTTTGTAACCTTCTTTGTATAAGTTTTTGTAAAGATATCATTTTTCAAAAGAAAAACCTAGAATTCTCTAAAACGTGTAGTGAATGAAAATGAATGGAATTTAAACAATTGAATTATTATTAGAAAGTTCCTCAATAGAAGGGTATTTAAAGAAAATTTTAAAGAGATACTTATCAAAATCTAAGATAATGTCCTAATATCTCCGATATTAACCCGACAACAGTATCATAGTAACTATATAATGAATCCCAAAATCTATTGATAAATAGGATTAAAAAGTGTTTTATTTATAAATAAAATTATGATGTTCAATAACAATATTGAACAAACGTTGATTTCTCAAAGATCAAAAAGATCCTACGGTGTATGACAACTTTATCATGCCAGCAATATAGCAAAGCAATTCCTATATGTATTAAAGAAGAGGGTTAAGAAGTTTCTAACTTTTGGGTATTATGGTCTTTTTAATGATAATTTGGCTAGTTTTTAAGTTCACAAAATCAAATGGTCATATTTTCTCATTTTTCGCATTTTTAAGAATGTAGTAGTTACTTTTGAAGGTTATGAAACAAAGTGGTCATTTTTCAAAACTCAGAAACTAGACGTTTCGTTTTAGAATGTTCACCGACTTTTTCATCATCGTCTTCAACCTCAGAAAAATCAGCTGCAACTGATTCTTTTGTATTATCATACAGTCGGTTCCAATGGAAGATAAGCCCTCACGTAAGCGCCAGTTCTTTGAGGAAAAAGATTCCAGCAAGCAACCCATGTAAAACCCTAATCTTTCTTTTTAATTTTCCAGCTCTCTTCGGTGATTTAAATCTTTAATCTAATGTTCAATTTGATAATAATTTTCATCTGGGTTCTTGATTTCTCAGCAAAATATGAAGCCTGCTGTTAGAAAAATAATGTTGTTTTTTAAGGATTTTTTAGGGTTTTTTTTTCTTTTGAGGTAGTTGTAGAGATATGATATATTTATGCAATTGAGTTGAAAACACTTGAGCTTAGTAATTTATCGCTAGTTTTTAGTAAGAGACTATTGCCCAAGTTGTTATTTTTGTAGCGGGAAATGCTAGAGTCTAGTACCATTACTGAGATCAACATCGTATTGGTAGCACACAACGCCATATTTGTGATGTTCAATCTTAGATTAGTATCGAAATACGGATAGTAAGAAAGCTTGTGGGGTTGGAGAAAATGGGCAAACTTTGTTACCATGACCTACCTCACAAGTAGCCATAAATTTCTTGCTTCTGTAAATTGAGGGTTCGGCAGGGTCCAGGTTTCGAAATTAAGTTCAGTAAGTACGTAATAAAAACTATTTTTGGTAATATACAGTTGAATATTTTTGGCGATATACAGTTTGTGATTGGTAAATCTTATCATTTTTACACTGTATTACTGAGCCAGTGGCGGAGATTTTTTTCCTGGTGAAGTGAGGTTCTGCATAGATTGTGATATGTTTTAATTTACAGGCAGAAAAGGGTGAGATTTCCCAAGGGTAAGAAGGTGAAGCCTGGGGATGAAGTGGTGGTGGACAAAGGAAAAGCTGTTGATGATGGCCAAAGTGACTTAACAGATCCTCGTCTTGCTGCCAAGGAGCGTGCAAATCGTAGGACCCAAATGACTTTTGAGCTTTTTAGTGAAGAAAGTAGAGGCATTGTTAATGATATCTCAGCTGCTGAAGAGACTTATGAGGTCCCTTTTTCTTTACACATCCCCTTCTTTAATAAGTCATAATGATCATGTGTACTAAACTATCAATAAAGGCTGGTTGGAGGATAATACTTCTTAGAGCTTAGGCTTGGTGATGCAGCAAGTTTTAATAAAAATTTAGTGCGTGAGTGACAATTTTATTGAAAAAAATATACCATTAGGAAAATCAAATCCTTTTAATGCTGCTTCCCCTGTTCTATTAAGTATAATACTTGGTAAATATTCATAATATACCCGTATCGTGCCCATTTATATGCATTTAAGGCAAATGTATAATAATATGCATGTCTTTTATTTTCAAAAAGTTTAGTTCATCTATGAACCTATGAAACCCTTACGAATTACATGACACATATATATGTCTACATCGAATAAACAAGAAAAATTCTTGTTTAATGTCTCATCAATCAGCACTGTGGAGGAGTTGTTGACTACACGTCGCTTTGTTTATAATCCTTAATTATCTGGTTCTCTGTTAGAAGTTCAGTAACTGGGTTTGTAGTTTATAGTCTCATGTTGATATATGTCATATTTATAATTTTTGGAAGGCTTCTTTGCTGAATAACAATATTTTACAGCCTGGACTGTTGTCTGGTTTGCCATTTATTGGTTCTGGGAAAATGATAAACAATGATGGGAAATTTCTTTTGACAGGATAATGAAAATTTCGTTGATGATGGGATTCACATAGAACCCTTTAATCTGGACAAGGAGAGAGAAGAGGGTTATTTTGATGCAGGCGGAAATTTCATTGAATATGTCAATTATAATGAAATCAAGGTAAGTTTTATGTTTTTAATGTACACTTCTATACAAAGATTGGACTTGTTTATAACTTCATATGGATTCTTGCAGGATGCATGGCTTGATAGTCTTGAAATTGATCAAAGATTTGCTGGCACTGCTGTTACACATAATAAACCTGTTGATAATGAAGATGAAGATGATATCCCTGACCTCACTTCTGAAGAACTAGGAGTGATAAAGAGGCGTATTGCCAACGTGCTTGAGCTGGGAGAAACTGTAAACTCACATTGTTTCTGAATATTTATTTATTCTTTTATTTAGCCTCGTGGTTCTTTTGAAACCGTATCTAGAAATATCAAGTATATGCTTTGTGTAATTGCTTTATACTAGGCTGCTTCACTAGAGTGGCACTGCCAATCTGCTTATATTTTTCACTTTATCAGTTGGATTCCAAATTCTATACTTTTAATTACTCTAAAGCTGGTTTTGTTTTGATCTTGGGCTGAAAGCCAGCTACATGTATGCTTCTTTTTGCACTTGTTATCTGCAATGGATATAAACAGGAGTTGTTTGTTTAGGTTTGTGGTTATACAGAATCAGTCTTGTTGACATAGGATTTCTGAGTTATCCATGACTATCGCATAAATAAACTTTATTCCATTAGTGGATCTATTTCTATTTGTGATAAGCCATGTTTTTAGCTTAATAAGTTTCAAAAGCTGGCAGTTTGTAGTCATTGTGTCTTTAACAATAGTAGGATAGAGGAATAGGGTATCTAGACTACAAGAAGTGTGTGATTTTGAATTTGCATGGTTCAAATGTTTGTGGATGGATTTGATCAGGGTAATGTTGGACATTTGGGTTATTTCTGGGTTCTGGCCAAACTTTAAATGCCATTTAAAATTCATTTATATGATCTTTGAACTTCGAAATTGTGAAGAATTTTACATCTACTGATTTGTCTACATGAAGTAATGTAGTTAGGTGCTCTGACAGGTTACACAAGCTTTGAGAAGGCTGAAGGGAACTTCAAATAACAAGAAGGAAAAGATGTCGGCTGAGACAAAGCGTGTATTTGACCAGTTAACTGAGGATGCCATGAAGCTGATGGAGGAGAATGGTGAATTTAGTAAGTTTCTTGTTTTGTGGGGCTTATTAAAATTTTGAAAGTACAATTTTAATGTCGAGGAAGTTCAGGAAACATGGCTGGATTTTTTCAGTATTGTTTGGTTATGAACTATCATAACCATATTTAAACCGCCAAAGTCATATTCGAACTTGTATTTGTTGTTAGAGGAATGATACTAATGGAAAACATATATTGCGATTTAAAAGGGGACCACACCAGAGAGAAGAGTTTCTTTGTATATTAATATTAGATCATACATATAGCTGCCAGCCATCAGGGTTCCTTGTCTCTTAAGGAGAAATGTGATTCTTCCTTTATAAGCTTATTATCATTAATAGTCACTTGTCGGTTTGAACTTTTGCTCTGCAGATGTGTATAATGACAAGCGTGAATCTTTTGTGCGTGAGGCAGGTTTGTGCAATATCTCTTATACTTTTTGTTTCTATCTTATTATTTTGTTTCCAGCCACCTTATGTTCTGTTAGAAGCATCATTGGTTGGGTATGCATGATCTTCTAGGATATGTTGATTCCTAACATTGTATAATGTCATTTTATCTTTGTTAAAAATTTATGAAAGATGTGGGCACAAGTGTTGTGTTCATCCTGATAGATGATGTCAGACCTGATAACTCTCTGAAATCTAGATACAAGAAGACGACTTTGTGCTTATGTTTGTGCTTTTGGACTATTAAACGTATATATTAAGTTGTGATTGTGTATTTTTTTGGGCTCAGGGTAGTCATAAAAAAAAATCAAGCTTGCATGTGTGTGAGTTTTATAACAAAAATTTGTAAAGCACCCTCAAATTGCTTTACATACTTCTAAGCAAATGAAGGTGCATTCGCTTATAACTGTCCATAAGCAGTTTCAAACACTAGTGGAGACAAATATCTTGTTTACAATTGTGTGACAACCCATATTCTCAATAGGTGAAGTAGGCGAAGTGCCCTACTAATCTAGTTTAGATGTATAACTCATACCCTGTGTTTGTGTTTGACGAACTTTACACACTATCATTCCCATGTCATGTTTTCATATGAACATTTAGTTAAAAAAGAAAACATATATTTTCATCCTTAGTTTTGAAATGTATTGCCATCTGCACTTTGATCAATATTTCAAATTTGGTTAACCAGTTTTATGTGGATTATTTTTGTTATCACAATAGATCAAATTGACACCCTTGTGGTCCTGCCAGTTTAAATTATCACCCATTGTCTATACCATGAATGCTTATGTTTAATGCATTATTTTTTTGCCAGAGGGGTATGAGAGGTTAGCTCAGTCAAGGGGAAAGGGCCCATCTGTGAATGCTGGACAGGAAAATCATGATCCAAATGGGGAGAAGTACGTGTTATCTGATGTAATTGTTCCTGGATCTACTGCTTCACTGTTCTCTGACTCTGCAGTGGGAACCTCAAGTGCCAATGTAACTGCAACGGAAATGCCGAATAATGAAGACGATGAGTATGATATGTTTGGGGATGAAGATGAAAATGCTACCAATAAACCATCTACTGATAAGCCTAATTCAAGTACAATCGGTCAATCATCATCAGATGCACAGAACACAGCTTCTGAGAGTAAGCTTTATCATTGATTGTCATTTTTTTCTTGTTTTTAAGATGGAATAATAAATTACTATGTATGTGACCTTGGATTCCTTGTACCATTTGATTTTGCTTTGTCTACAGGTGGATCTTGGCAAACTGATTATGTCTTTGATGAGTCTTCTGGGTATCCTCTCTCTCTCTCTCTCTCTCAGAGTTCATTTTATAGATCCCATATCATTGATGTAATATTATGTGTTCTATATCTTCAGTCTTTCGTACTTATGGGCTGATTCTTTTTGATGTATTTTTTCAATTTTTGTATACAAATTTCTATTTCTGGATCTGTTTCTATCCACCAAGTATTATGCGATATCGAAGTTAATTTTCATGAAATTATGTTCTTCAGGTATTATTATAGTAGCAGTTTGGGCTATTATTACGACCCATCTACTGGACTATATTGCTCAGCAGCTTCAGGGCAATGGTATGTGTACAACCTTTTTCTTTTCTAAAATATTGCTCATACTGCTTATTTGGTCACTGAAATGTCACCTATATGATCTGGAACTTGCCAAACTTGCTGTAGTGAGAAGGGAAACTTGATAGAACTAATCATAATAATTACTATAGTGAAAATTTTGATTCAGAAAATGTTTTGTTATGAAGTTTCACATGTTATTGGGTTTCTCTAAATCATTGAACTAAAACTGGTAATTTTACATATTTATGTCTTTTATGTATGGTTTAAAGTTTAGTGTATATAATTCTATTTTGGTCTCGTTTTGGACTCAGTTATTTCGAAAACACTTTCTTGTTATGGTGGAAGTTCTTAACTTGCTAGATCAAGAGTATCTCTCTAGTAGATAAAGAAGCATTATGTACGCAATTTGGTTGGGGCGGATTATAGAATTTATTTATTTTTTTACTTTAAACAGTGAGATTCCATTAAAATCTTGTAGTTTGATCACACCATTTTTGTAAAATTATCTATACTAGGTACTCATATAATGAGGAGACCGGTGCATATGAAGAAGTCAAGGAGGCTGCCTCCAGTGCAAACTGAGGAGCAAACAATTTTGCAGCTACACCATAGGAGTTTGTACAGGCTACAGAATGACTTGTAAAACTAGAGATCGGATTATACCAGCTGGTTTTTTTTTTTTTTTTTTTGGTTGAAATCTAGCCATTTTTGCACTCCAATTACTGTTTTTTCTCGTCAACATATTACATTTCCTTCAATGATCTTGGAAAACATAGAAACCATGCTGTTAGAGCTTCTGTTGTTGTTCGTCCACTGATCGAATGTTTCATTCTTCAAGGAGCTGTTGCGTTGTTTATATGCTGTTTCATGTTTCCCACTGTTAAATTTGGTGATAAAAGTATATTTAAGAAGGAGAATAAGAAGGTAGGAGGTCGAAGAGAAGAGGCTCTATGGTTGAAGTTTGGAGTTCAAGAAGAAGAGATCCTTTTTGCCTTGGCAATACAGGAAAGTCCATTTTTATGCTGAAAAATTTCCCAGCTGGTTCTCTTAGTGAAATATTTGATGCTCATAAACCTGCAACAAAGCTGATCTGTGGTTTGTTCTCTTATTCTTGTGATTAATTGTCTTGCTCAGCCAAGCTACAGTGCAGTTACAGTACTGTTGCCGTGAACCCGCAAGTTCATTGTAAAAACTTACGAATTCTAGTATATTAACTTTTAACGATAGACTTGTAACATTAAAGAAGAACGATTGATAAGTAAGGAATAATTAATCGACTTGTAATTAATCATTGACTCATAACATTTCCAAACTTGTCATATCAACTCGTAAATTTGTATAACAATGGATTTACAATAGTCTATATGGTAGGTATAAAAGGATTTAAATTCATCGTGGAAAAACGTTATGAATCTTTTTCTTTGAATTTTTATGCATTATTTTGTTAGAATTCAAAGTAGGAAGTAGCATCCAATGACTTTCATAAAAATTATCCAATTAAAGTTGAAAGCAAGATCTAAATCAATGAATGGAAACTTCAACCTAATTAAACTTTAAAGCAAGATTAAGGCCGAACGACTTAAGTATACCCAAGATTTATCGAAACGATAAGTTGGTACTTAAAAAGTTTTGAAACGACAAATATGTATCTTCTGTCATGTTCTGTTAGTGATTTTCGTTTGATAATAGTAAAAGATTAAAATGCCCTTGAAAGTTTAATATTTTAGTTTTTTATAAATTTAAAAAATTCTAAAAAATCCTCTAGGTTTGCTAATTTGACTAAATACCCCAATATATAAAAATTTTATAAAATAACAAAAACACCCCCGCCACGGCACCACCTGCAGTGCCAGATTCCAGCCACCACCGTCGGAATCTAGCTGAAAAAATTGCGTTACGACACAGACCCATCGGATCTGTGTCGTAACACGTAGATCTGGCATTTTCCGGCAAGATCCGTGACTGATCTGGCTAGAAAATGCTAGATCTATCGCGATCGCCGCCGTCGGCGGAATCTTGCCGGGGAATTGTGTTACGACATAGACCTATCGGATCTGTGTCGTAACGCATCGATCTGATCGGAAAATGTCATATCTACGTCTGGCTTCTTACACATCGATATGTGTCGTAACGAATGAAAACTTCAACCTAATTAAAGTTTAAAGCAAGATTAATTTAAAAACAATAAAGACTTAACTCTTCAAACCAGACTTTTAACTAAATTCTGTGGCAGAAATTCTTTTGGTACATTCAATCAAATGAATCAAATATTATTTAAGTGATGTCTCAATGATTTAAAACACTAAATAAATAACATAGGAAATATCTTTTGATATTTCTACAACAAATTTCTGATAAATTTATGTGAAATCCAACAAATTTCTAATTAAAATAAATTGATTTTCATGAGACAATTTCTAAGTTGCCACAGAATAATGAGTTTAGCATAGTTTATCATAAAATGTTACAAATTCTATTGTCGTAACCGTATTAATTGAATTTGAGCATTAAAGGTAGATGCCAAATCCCTTTCATTTCTTATACAAGTTTTTATAGTCTCGAGAATGGATATATAATCAATGAAATTTCTCCCGTGCAGACATTTTAATCCTTTTAAAAAACCCGGACAAACATTTCTAATTTAAGGAATTCACTAAAAGATAAAATTTCAACCAAATTTTTCTCATTAGAAATTTAAAATATTATGTCATTTCGTAAATTCTATTGTCGTAACTGTAACAATAACGATTTACAAGAACGACTGACAAGTAAACAATGACTTGGAATAATGAATTGTAGACTCTTGACTGTAACGATGAATTTATAATAAGATCTAAATTCGTCGTGGACTTTAAAAGTTTTATACATTTCCTGTTACCAGTCAAATTTTTAAATAACAATGTGGAATCAAAACTCAATTCACAGAAATTATCCAGTTGAGGTTGAAAGCTAGCAGTTAACAAGTGGAGACTTCAACATATAATTAGTTTGAAATGTTGAAATTAATTTTGTAGTTAGAATTCTTGGGATGCATTAATACTGTGGATTAGAGAAATTTCCCAGTAATTCTTTCGGTTTAAACACCAATCGATAACAGATTAAATTGTATCAAACTAATGTTGTTATTGTTGTAAATATTACACAAGTGGCGAAGTCAGAAAATTTATTCTAAGAGACTAAAGTGTGGTGTTCAATAACCGTCATTTAGCGGTCTGATGGTAAAAAAACAAAAGGGTTTAACATGAGTTATTGAGTTCGAGTCCTCACAGACCTTAATAGGGATAGCCACTGAGAGGATTTACCCGGTCGTCAATTTCAGAACTCTGAAGGATTAGTTAAGGTGTATCTAAACTAGTCTAGACATCTCTGTACCGTAAAAAAAAAAAAAAAATTCACTTTGGCTCTAATTTTTTTTTTTTTAAATAAGTCTCGAGTAGGTCGACCACCTCAGACTTGAAATAACTCCACCCTTGATATCACATTTAGTGATTCATAGGGATGGCAGAAAAACTCGTCAAGTTCTATATTGATGCAATCGAGTTAATTAATCATCTAACGCAGAAAGAATTGATATTAGGTAAAACCATTGGGTTTGAAAGGGGTTTGTGCAATCCATTTATCCATTAATTTAAATAATTTTTTTTTTTTATCAAACTTAGAAAAAAAATAATTAATGTTGTTGATGTCAGATTGCCATCGTCATGAGTTTATTAGCTGGAAGCAGCTGAAAATACTGCCGGTTTCTTTGACTTTTGTAAGTTCAACTATTTTCTGCATTAAAATTTTGGAAATTTTAAGCATAGGACAGCCAAATCTGGGAAAGTTATTGGTAACTGCATTGAGACTTTGATTAAATTAAAAAATAATGGATCTAAAAATCAATGCCTTGCCAGCAATTGGGTTATTATCTTGTTGATAAAATCATCCCATCACTTATTTAAAATGCATTTTAATTTCTTTTGATGTGCCGTAATGCAGGATTCATGCAACATGTCATTCTTCAACATGTCATTCTTTTAACTTAATTTTATTTACAAATTTGCCATTATAATAATATATAAATTTACTTTTCATTCAAATTAGGGATCTAATTTTAATCGATACTTTCTAATCGTACTTGTCAATATCTGAAGCACAAAGCCTCCGTTTTTTTATAGTTTCTGCAGAATTCACTTATCAAAACACTACCGTTTCACTACAAATGAGAAAAGATCTCAACCGCTGAAATAAAGAAGATCCAACGGCCAGGATTAGCTCTTGAAGTCAAACTATATAACGGTAGAGTCTTGTGCACAAAAACTGAAATTTTTCTGCTCCTCTTTGTGTTCATGACAGATCAGTTTTTTGCTCTCAGCTTTGTTAGTTTTGTTGTCAATCTTTTGGGTTGAGAATCTGTATAATCTTAGGGTGAAGATAGTGTTTTTCTTCAGTTTAGAGGATCGGAGGGTATTCTCTATAGATTTCAGATTTGAGTGAGTGGGTTAAAGATTGATAATTGGGTGAATCTTGGAGAGTGTTTTGTAATCTATAATAACAGTTGATTCCTAGTGCAGTGAGCCTCCAAAAATTCTTGGAGCTCAACGTGGATGTAATCTTTCCATTGTAAAAGGTGAACCACGGTAAATTTTGTGTTCTTGTGATTGGTTTGATCTTGTTTCTTTTGTGTGTGTTATTTGTGGGTTTGTGCGTGTGATTAGCAGTAAATTGGTTGAGAATTTACATAACAGTGGTATCAGAGCACGGTTAGTGTTGTCAATCCTAGGGTTTCTTGATTTTTTCGAAATCTAGGGTTTGATCATAAATTGGGGATTTCTTGATTAAAGGCTTGGGAGAGTCTAGGATTAGAAATCTTGTAAATTCGGGATATCAATTTGAAAAGGAGAGGTAAGTCTTGGTTTCTTTCTTGGGTTCTGTTTAGTAATCACCAAACACAAAAACAAACACATTTAGTCATGAGTACAACTAGGGTGGAGATCACCCAGTATGATGGAAAAATCGATTTTGGCAGTTGGAAGAAGAAGATGAAAGCTTTGTTGTCCCACAACAAAGTATCAATCGCGCTAGAGAAGGATTCCACCAAGTGGCCGGAAGAGAAGCTGAAGAAGAAGGCCGAAGTGGATGAAGAGGCCTAAAATTTAATCATCATGAACCTTGCCGACAGTGTGTTGTGCAAGGTCGATGGGTTTGAAACCCCAATCGGCCTCTAGGGTAAGCTTGAAACTCTCTATGCTTTACAATCAGCTCCTAATCTAGCATACTTAAAACGTGCCCTATTTTCATTTAAAATGGATAGCAATAAGACTATTGAGGAGAACCTGGATGAGTTCCTAAAAATGACCCTGGTTCTCAAGGGTACTGATCAAGAACTTAGTGATTCCAGCCTTGCCATGATTCTTTTAAATTCTTTGAATGATGAATATCAGGTAGTAAAGAATGCTTTGCAGTACACTGGCACTGTACCTAGTGTAGATTTAATTGTTGCTGGGTTAAAAGCTAGGGAGTTAGAACTTAGGGTTCAGAAAAAGAATGGTAATAGCCTGTTTGTTAAGGGTAAGGGCAAAATTAGTCAGGTGGGTAGTAATCCTCATCACAACAGTAGCTCTAGAAACAAAAAGAAGGGTAAAAACACTAATAAACCCAAAGGGGAAACCCGAAAATGTTTTTATTGCAATAAGACTGGTCACCTAAAGAAAAGCTATTTTGAGTGAATTAGGAAACAAAAACAGTCCAACACTCAGAGCAATTTAGCCAGCACTAAACATAACATTGAAGAATCAGAGGTCCTAACAGTGTCTAAGGTTGATACCATCAGGGAATGGGTGTTAGATTCTGGTTGTTCTTTCCACATGAGCCCAAACAAAAATTGGCTCCAAGATTTTGAACCAAATGACTGTGAGACTGTGTTTATGGGAAATAACAATGCTTGTAAGGTTCAGGGAGTTGATAGCATATCTTTGAGGATGAATAATGGAAAATAGTCAAACTTACTAAGGTTAGATACATTCTAGATCTTAAGAGAAACTTGATTTCTTTGGGAACCTTGGATGAATCTGGGTGTTGTTATAAGGCAGAAAACGGTTTCTTATATGTCTATAAGGGTAATAGCATAGTACTTAGTGGGGTAAAGAGGAATGGGCTATACATCTTGAGTGGAGGTTACTGTTCCGATTGTTTGCTTACTACAAATCTGACAGACACTGAAAAATGGCATTTGACGTTAGGGCATATGAGCCAAAAAGGCCTAGATACTCTAAGTAAACAGGGGTTTTTGGGCAGGGATGTCATTAGTGATCTGAAGTTTTGTGAAACATGTATAATGGGGAAGCAACATAGGCTAAGTTTTCATAAGGGGACACACCAGGCCACTAACTGTTTAGAATACTTATATGCTGATCTTTGGGGGCCAGAAAAGATAAAAACTCATGGGGGCAGCAGTTATTTCTGTCGATAGTGGATGACTACAGTAGGAAAGTTTGGGTTTTTCTGCTTAGATCTAAAAAATGAGGCTTTAGATAGGTTTAAGAATTGGCAAACACTTGTAGAAAATCAGATGAACAGAAAGGTTAAAGCTCTTAGGACAGATAATGGGTTAGAGTTTTGCAATTCAGAGTTTGATAAATACTATAGTGATCAAGGTATTTTGAGACACAGAACAGTCAGGGGAACTCCTCAACAAAATGGAGTAGCTGAGAGAATAAATAGGACATTGTTAGAAAAGGTGAGATGCTTACTATTCACATCAGGATTACCCAAGACCTTTTGGGGAGAAGCCCTCAATACTGCTGCATATTTAGTCAATAGAAGCCCTTCTAGTGCCATAGGTTTCACCTGTCCTGAGGAGAGATGGTCCAAAAGAAAGCCAAACCTAGACCACCTTAGGGTCTTTGGGTGTGCAGCCTATGCACACACAAATGAAGGGAAGCTTGAACCTAGGTCACTAAAGTGTGTTTTCCTCGGTTATCAAGAAGGCACTAAGGGTTTAGATTATGGGAAAGAACATCACCAAGGGTTAAAGTAATAATCAGTAGGGATGTTATTTTTAATGAAGATATTTTTCCTTGCAAAACTACTAACCATGATGCAGGTACCTCTAGCATTGATCCTATAAGTCAAGAACCAAATGTAGGGACACAAATTGAGGTGGAGCCCTCAAGTATTCAACCTGATGAAGAAAAATCAGATAAAGAAACTGAAATGGTAGCCCTAGATCATGACCAGGAGGGTGAACCAGTTAAGATCTTAGAACCAACCCAAGAAGAGTCCCTGGCACAGTATCAGCTAACCAGAGACAGGACCCATAGAGAGATCAGACCTCCAGCAAGATACTCTTATGCTGATTTGATCTTCACTGCACTGGTGGTTGGAGCTGAAGTACTAAGATCAGAACCTGATAGCTATGAGGAAGCAATTAGATCAAAGGACAAAGACAAATGGCAGGCTGCAATGGAGGAAGAAATGCAATTCCTGAAGATCAACAGAACCTGGTCCTTAGTCCCAACTCCAAAAGATCAGAAACCAGTTGAATGTCGATCGTTATTCAAGGTAAAAGAAGGTATAAACTCTTCTGACCCCTCCTAGGTATAAGACTAGACTTATAGCTAAAGGTTACACACAAAGGGAAGGCATTGATTTTAATGAAATTTTCTCACCAGTAGTTAAGTATAAAACAATTAGGATTATGTTGGCTGTAGTGGCTCATTATGACCTAGAACTAGAGCAACTAGATGTTAAGACTGCTTTTCTATATGGAAACCTAGAAGAGAAAATATATATGAGACAACCTGCTAGATTTGTTAATAAAAGACTTCCAAATTATGTGTGTTTGCTTCATAAGTCATTGTATTGACTGAACAGTCCCCTAGGCCGTGGTACAAGAGGTTTGATGCATTTATTTTAAGCATTGGGTTTAATAGGAGCAAATATGATAGTTGCTTTTATTTTGCTTTGGATAATGATATGCCTTTGTATTTACTCTTATATGTGGATGACATGCTCTTGATTAGCAAATCTAAATCTAAGATAGATGGGCTAAAGAATAAACTTAAGGCTGAGTTTGACATGAAAGAATTAGGATGTGCTAAAAGGATATTAGGAATGGTAATACATAGGAATAGAAACTGTCATGAATTAAGATTAACTCAAAGCTCCTACTTGAAAAAATTAGTTTCTAAGTTTAATATGGCTGAATCAAAGGTTGTATCTATGCCTTTAGCAAGTCATTTCATACTTAGTAAACACCAATGTCCTAAAACAGATTCTGAGTTAATAAAGATGGAACAAGTCCCATATGCAAATGTAATAGGGTCAATTATGTATGCCATGATTAGCACCAGACCTGACCTTTCCTTTTCTATGTCATTGTTGAGTCGTTTTATGTCAAATCCTGGGTCAGAACATTGGTCAGCCCTTAAATGTGTTCTGAGGTATATTAATGGCACTTCACATATTGGTTTGGAATATTGTAAAAGATATAATTCACTTGATCTTATGGGTTTTGTAGATTCTAATTTTGCAGGGGATAAAGACACAAGAAAATCAACCACTGCTTATGTCTTCACATTGGGAGGAAACTGTGTGAGCTGGAAATCCCAGCTCTAGCCTATTGTGACACTCTCCTCAACTGAGGCAGAGTATGTGGTTGTTGCTGATATATTCAAGGAAGCATTGTGGCTCCAAGGAATACTAACTGAAGTGAATTTGATTGATAAAGTAGCTACAATTTATTCAGACAGCCAAAGCGCCATTCACCTGAGCAAGAATCCTGTGTACCATGACAGGACCAAACATGTGGATGTCAGATTTCATTTTGTCAGAGATCTAGTTGCCCAATGATTGATCATCTTGAAGAAAGTCCCAACTGAAGATAATCCTGCTGATATGGGTACCAAGATTGTCACTGTTGCCAAGTTCAAGCACTGCTTGAACCTACTGTTTGTCAAGTGACGGGCAGCAACCGAGCTATGAAGAGAGTTGAGGATGGTTAGCTGCACTTAGGAAATCTGAATTGTAAAAGGTTTGAGCTTCAAGGTGGAGATTTGTTAATATCTGAAGCGCAAAGCCTCCATTTTTTTTACAGTTTCTGCAGAATTCACTTATCAAAACACCGTCGTTTCACTACAAATGAGAAAAGATCTCAGCCGCTGAAATAAAGAAGATCCAACAGCCAGGATTAGCTCTTGAAGTCAAACTATATAAAGGTAGAGTCTTGTGCGCAAAAACTGAAATTTTTCTACTCCTCTTTGTGTTCACAACAGATCAATTTTTTGCTCTCAGCTTTGTTAGTTTGTTGTCAATCTTTTGGGTTGAGAATATGTATAATCTTAGGGTGAAGATAGTGTTTTTCTTCAGGTTTAGAGAAGTTGGATCAGGTATTCTCTATAGATTTTAGATTTGAGTGAGTGGGTTAAAAGATTGATAGTTGGGTGAATCTTGGAGAGTGTTTTGTAATCTGTAATAACAGTTGATTCCTAGTGCAGTGAGCCTCCAAAAATTCTTGGAGCTCAACGTGGATGTAATCTTTCCATTGTGAAAGGTGAACCATGGTAAATTTGGTGTTCTTGTGATTGGTTTGATCTTGTTTCTTTTGTGTGTGTTATCTGTGGGTTTGTGCGTGTGATTAGCAGTAAATTGGTTGAGAATTTACCTAACAGTACTAGTGCACAAAGAGCAAACAGAAAAAATAATACAATCTCAGTAGACGTAAGATTTGCACTGAGCATCCAAACCACTTTAAAAATTGTTTCTTTGTGTCATTGTTTAGTTCCTCATCCATCAATCGATCATGCATCGAGATCACGAGTTTTATACAAACTCTTAGACAGATTCTGTCATAGATCCTACATATATCTCATTACTGCAAATCTTAGCATCAACATCTCTATATTTTTTTCTTTAAGGAATTATCATTGTGTTCGTAATTGTATTTGATGTCTTTGTCTTCAGCTTGAGTTCAATTTGAAACTGCTTTCATTATCATTTTCTGAAAATGAAAGTAGAGAAAAGGAGTTCATTTTCTCATTTTATGGTATCGAACTATCATTGTTATTGTTGTAAATATCACAGGGGCTAAGTCAGAAAAGTCATTCTAAGAGACTAGTGTGATATTCAATGAATGAGGGGATAAAAAAATACAGGAAATTATGTTTGTCACGGCCAAAGTTATTTAGATGTACTAAATTTTTTTATCAAGTTCCGTATTGATGCAATTGGAGTTAATTCTTTTTTTTTTTACGTAATTGAGATATTCAAACCAATATTAAAGCATGTTTAATGTTCAGGACCACGAAACATTCTACAAGTTCAGGGCTATGAAACAACCTATATGCCTAATGGACCAAGATAATTGTACAAATGTGATAGATGCCTCTCTTGAAACTCGAACACAAGATTCTGATAATATAACAATCATTCGATCCCAATGAAAATACTGCCGGTTTCTTTGACTTCTGTAAGTTCAATTATTTTCTGGATTAAAATTTTGGCATTATTAAGCATAGGACACCCAAATCTATGAAGGTTATTGGATCTAAAAGTTAGTGCGTCGCCAGCAATTGAGTTATTATCTTTTTGATAAAATCATCCCATCACTTTTTTAAATGTATTTTAATTTCTCTTGTTGTGCTTGAGGTAGATCCTAAAGTACAGATTCACGCATCGTGTCATTTTTTAGGATAATTTTATTTACAAGTTTATTATTATAATAGTACATAAACTTACTTTTCATTTTAATTATGGATCTGATTTATAATCAATATTTTGTAACTGCACTAGTGCACAAAGAGAAAGAAAAAAAAACAAAACAATCACAGTAGACATAAGATTTGCACTAAGCATTCGAACCACTTTAAAAATCATTTATTTGTGTCATTGTTCAATTCCTCATTCATCAATTGATCTTCATTGTATTCAGAATTGTATTTGATGTCTTTGTCTTCAGCTTGAGTTCGATTTGAAAATGTTTTCATTATCATTTTTTGAAAATTAAAGTAGAGAAAACAGGTTCACTTTCTCATTTTATGGTTCTCAAAACAAGAATGATTCAAATTTGACAGATAACACCCTAGTTGTTTCTTAACTATAAATCATGTAGTCAAGTGTTTGCCAAGTGAGGCCAACTTATGAACAGTTGGACACCAAGCATTGAAGTTGCTTTACTCGTATTATTCTTCTTCTTCTTAAACAATATAGTCATAGACCTCATATTTGAATTATTAACTAAAGGGTACAAACAATAGCATTATTGATGCACATTTCAACCTTCCAAGTTAATTAATTCTCTAGTGCCGCAACATTAATTGAATTTGAGCATTAAAGCTAGATGCCAAATCCCTTTTATTTCTTATACAAGTTTTTATAGTCTCGAGAATGGATATATAATCAGTGAAATTTCTCCCGTGCAGACATTTTAATCCTTTCAAAAAACCCGGACAAACATTTCTAATTTAAGGAATTCACTAAAAGATAAAATTTCAACCAAATTTTTCTCATTCGAAATGTAAAATATTATGTCATTTCGTGGATTCTCCACATCACATCCATAATGCTAGTCTAGATTTTAAAAAAATCAGGGCATTAGCTAGAGAGAATGCATAGTATAATTAAGGTTATGTATTTTCAAGAATTTGAGAGAGATGTAAAGTGAGAATCTAATTTTTAAAATAATGGATGGGTGGAAAAGTGTTTGTAAAGATAAATTCATGGGTGTGAAGGGACATATTTATTTCAAAGTAGATCTATAATACCACAAAGAAATTAAGCAAAGGCCAAAATTTTGAAGAAAAATAAACTTCAAAAATAGTAAGCTACCAAATAACGCGTTAATTACTTTTCAATTAGTATGTATCTAGATATGAAAGCCATTGGTTTCAAACTTAAACTTATTAAAATAATATTATTTATTTTCCTTTTCTTTTTCTTTTTCTTTTTTTTTTAAAACTTGGCGGAGTCTTTTTATGTCAAAAAGTAAAAAATGTTAAAAAGTAACCCATATGAAATAGAATTTAAATAAAGTTTTCCATTTTTGAAAACAATTGATACAATAAATCTTATGAAAATGCATTTGGTCGAAATGAGTTGTATTATTTTTAAGACAGTTTTTGAATACAATCTTAAAAACTAGTGTATAATTAGAAAACGATTAAAAGCCGTTTTCACAGTTTTTTATAACTTTTAATCTAATAACAGTTTTTAAATATTATATAAAATACAATTTCAAATATTAAAATTATTAAGATACAAGTCAAAATTTTGAATTTTATTTTAGATTTTGAAAATTATATTTGAATCTCAAATCAAACCCATTTTTAAAGTTTTTTAGGGAAAGAAATTTCGTCGAAATATTTTTTTAAAACTATCTTTTAATGCAAGAAAATTTTATCTGAATTTTATAAAAAGTCAAGACGTTTACATAGCAATGTTGATTTTGTAGATTTAGTATACCATTAAAAGGGAAGACCATTAATGAAAGATTAGGTAGATCTTAAGTGAGAAGGACTCAATTATTCTATTAGAATAATTTGTTTTGCATGTGACAATTTCTAGCTTGCCATAAATATAAAAGCATGGTTCAAAAACCTGGAAATCTACTGACTTGGTTTGACTAGAGTTTCATAGAATTAAAAATAAATATAAGTATTAAAATCAGTGCTTGATAAACAATCGAATTATTACATTCTCATTATAAAAATATTTCACAAATAAGTACGTTATCTTGAGTGTAAATTAAGTTAAATTGAAATCAGACCAAATGATGAACCGTCAAAACATGTAACATTGAAGTTGCTTAATTTACTCAAATTATCCTTCTTAATTGTAGTTTATCAAGACTAATTAATTTCCAATTTGCATGATCAAAGGGTCCATGATAATTGATTAAGAGGGTCAATCATTTAGAGACATTTAAAGATTCCAAACTTATTCTAGTGGCCAAAAGCTTGAATTTTTTGAACCAAAAAATAAAAAAGTCCAAGTTGGAAAAGTGTTCAAAATTAAAGGAGGAATTTTGTGGGTGTAAACTGCAAAGGGACATGACTGGCGCAAAAGTTATTTAAGAAATTAATAAAGACAAAAAAAAAAAAAAAAAAACCAATCATAGTAGACATAGAATTTACACCAAGCATTCAAACCATTTTAAAAATCGTTTTTTTGTGTCATTGTTCAATTTCTCATTCATCAATTGATCTTGCATCATTTTAAGAAATTATCATTGTATTCAGAATTGTATTTGATGTCTTTGTCTTCAGCTTGAGTTCGATTTGAAAATGTTTTCTGTTATGCCCGGGAAAATAAAGGGTTGACGTGGGAGAGTCACGTTAAGGGTGACCTGCTCTTGTCAGGACGACACGTACACGTCAGACCTGCAAAATAACATGGAGCTCCCACGCGTCCATTTCTCTGCAGCGAGCCATGCGGAGTCAGCTTGAAAAAGGAAAATGGGACGTAAAGCCGGATTACATCCTGACAATCACACCAACCCATGGATTTAATGATGATTACACGCTTCCATTTCATATAAAATGAAGAAGACCCCTCCATTAAGGGGATTCGGCCATTCATTACCAAAAAGAAATCTCTCTCTTGTAAAAACAAAAACAAACACATTATTTTTGTGAACTCTTATGTACGTCAGTCCGCTTTGCAACCTGACCCACACCAACATCAATACAAATCAGTGGACGTAGGATTTGCTACCTTAGCATCCGAACCACTTAAAAAAATCTCTTTTGCATTTATTTCACTGCATATGTCCATTATCACGTGCATTAATTCACCACATAGTGTCACCCACGTGAGAATTGGTTGGTGCCAAAAACGAGCATCAACATTTTCATTGCCATTTTTTGAAAATTAAAGTAGAGAAAACAAGTTCATTTTCTCATTTTATGGTTCTCAAAACAAGAAGGATTCAAATTTGACAGATAACACCCTAGTTGTTTCTTAACTATAAATCATGTAGTCAAGTGTCTCCCAAGTGAGGCCAACTTATGAACAGTTGGACACTTAGCACTGGAGTTGCTTTACTCGTATTATTATTCTGCTTCTTAAACAATATAGTCATGGACCTCATATTTGAATTATTAACTAAAGGGTCCAAACGATAGCATTATTGATGCACATTTCAACCTTCCAAGTTAATTAATTCTCTAGTGCCACAACATTAATTGAATTTGAGCATTAAAGCTAGATGCCAAATCCCTTTCATTTCTTATACAAGTTTTTATAGTCTCGAAAATGGATATATAATCAGTGAAATTTATCCCGTGCAGACGTTTTAATCCTTTTAAAAAACCCGGACAAACATTTTTAATTTAAGGAATTCACTAAAAGATAAAATTTCAACCAAATTTTTCTCATTAGAAATGTAAAATATTATGTCATTTCATGGATTCTCCACATCACATCTAGAATGCTAGTCTAGATTTTAAAAAAATCAGGGCATTAGGTAGAGAGAATGTTAGAGTCATGAAAGTAACTCTATTTTGGTGATAAAAATACCTCATGTGTGATTAAATTGAAGTATATTGAGACAACTAAAAAATTTATGAATTTATTCACGAAAATTGCTTCTTAATATTTTTCTTATGAATTTAACATGGATGGGTGGGTGGAAAAAGTGTTTGTAAAGAGAAATTTCATGGGTGTGAAGGGAC
>CM047901.1:1493036-1516880 GCA_026229545.1 Pistacia atlantica | reverse complement strand
TACCTTTAAATTAACATGCCTTACACATGGATTAAAGATTCATTATTATTGTCTTTCTGTTATTATTAAAAAAACCTCTCAATTATTATATAAATAATCCTCTTTAATAATTTACAATTGTTCACGGTCTCTCATGTCAGCGTCTGTTATTTTTTTTTTTTAAATGTGAACATCGTTTATTGATATAACTACTGGATTATTATTAAGGGTGTGCAGGAATTTAAGGTAGAACTGGAACCGACGGATACTTGGGGTTTCAGTTTCGGTTCCTTCCTGGAATTGGCCCCCACAAGGTCGGTTCTGGTTCTAAAAAATTGGAACTGGGACTCCCTGGTTCTACCACTACAAGAACCAAGAATTGAAAATGAAACCGAAATCGAAACTAAAGCCAGAGTCTAGTAGTTCTACCTAATTGGATAAATTAGTCTCACCAAGAGAGACGGCTTGTGGTTTCTTTGTCTGAGGCAGTGACCAAACATCGATTGATTCTTGTGATTCTCTGACGAATTACGCTGTTTGATTTCTGTGAGAGCTTTCGTGGGTCCTTGACTCTCACACATCTTAACCTCTTCTTGTTTCCCCATTGTAAGAAAAATTCTAGCTCCACTGATGTTGATGATTTACTAGCTCTTTGGTTCCTTCTCTTCCTTCTCCATACCTACGATCAAAACAAACCCATAAAATCTGAGCTTTCTTTGCACATAAAGATTGATTTCTTAGGGTCTGTTTGAGAGTTTTTTTTTTTTTCCATTGGTTTTGAAAGGTTTTTAATTAGACTGGTTTTGAAGTGTTTTAAAACCATTACTTGCCAGATTTTTTATACACTAGTTTTGACTATCTCAAAAAACCCCAATGTATTTTTGAGGGGTTTAAAAAACACCACAAATTGAGGTGTTTTAGTTTGGTTTTAAAATTTTATTTCCACAAATACCCTTATTCACTATTCACTATCTCAATTATATCCAAAAAAAAAAAAATTTAACCATATTATGCACGTCTTCAACCATATTAAATACAAAATAATTTTAAGCAATCATAAAAAAAAATTAAAATCTTATTTCTAGATGCTTTTTCGGAGAAATGGAGTTACAATTTTTCAATCATTCTAGATGTTGCAAAGAATGGTGAAAAAAGATAAAAAGACTTTATCATATTCGAAGTTATAAAACACTAATAAGTAAAAAAAACAAATAAAGAACTCTTACCTTATAATTGAAAAAACAAAACTCCCAAGTACTGGTTAGAGTTGGGGTATGGGCATATATGTAAATTTATCATTTAAAAAAACTGTTAGAACTATTAAAAAATAAACTCTCAAGCACAGGTTGGGTATTTTAAAAACTGCTACTAAATATCCCTCAAAACCACTATGATGGTTTACCCTCAAAACCGTTACGATGGTTTACCCTCATAACAGCTACCATGAAACTTTCAAGCGGACCCTTAAGGATGCCCAAAAGTGAAAAAATAAAAAAAAGATGATAAAAATTAGGCACAAGAAAACCAAAAAAAAAAAAAATCAAATTTTTGTGATACCCATTTTGATTCTTTGGCTAATTCAGTGGGTTGTTGAAAAAAAAAAAAAATCTAGAAACCCAGAAGTGAAACTCAAAGAGGTAGTGAAGTACCGGGTAAAGAAAGGAAGAAAGCAAAAACTATAAATGAGAAAATAAAAAAATCAAGAAGAATAACATACATGTTATGTTATAGAAGAAAACTGAAAACATGAGAAGCTTCTCATGATAAACAACAACAACAACTCTCTCTTCTTTATCAAGTCCTCTGCTTTCTCTCTGAAACACAAACAAAACGACTTAATTTTTCCAAGCACTTGGAAGTTGGAACATTTATAATTTTGTAAACACTGCAGAATGCATTTGTAATTTCTTTAAACAGATGGGGTGTATTATAATTTTTACAAGGTTTATTCATCATTTTTGTAACTAATAAAGTTAGATTTGTAATTTTCCCATGTACTCGGAACTGGAACCGAAACCAAAACCTGTGTTTCAGGCTCTGATTCCATGGAATTTGAGCAGGTACCTGAACCCGCCAATCTCTAGTTATTACTACCTGCGAACACTTAAAAACCCAATTTTCACATATAATTTTTTGAATAAAGATGGACTGACAAACACTTTTCACAAACTTCTCTCACTGACGCTGACGTGGCAACTCGCAATTAGTTAGCTAGAATTTGGTCAGGCATGACCTATTGTTGGGCAGACGAAATCCATTGTGAGCTGACATTGTGTTTGTAAGAGAAAGTTAATGAGATGAGTCTATGAGTGTGTAGTATTACTGAACTTTTCCAGATTGAAAAATGGAAACGGTAAAATTTTACCTTTTTAACTGCAATAGTTAATAGTGACATGTTTTTTCAAATTATAATATTTACCGTGTGGGTTAATTGATTCTAAATTTAGAAATACTAAACTTGTACTGCATAAAACATATATATATATTTTTATTGATGTATTTTAATTTGTATTATATTTACAAAAACTTATTATAAATACGAAACAATGATCTCTTAATCACAAACATGGCAAATCTTTCCCACAGCTTGATTTGAATAAGTTTTTACTTTGCTAGCTGATTCAGAAGTTCAAGTTAAGGATGGTTAATTAGGTAATTAATTTTCATTAAGTATGTTTAGTTAATTAGGAAAGTTTCTGATATTTCATTATGAGATTTTAAAAGGTTTTATTTTTTATTTATTATTTTGAAACATCAAGAGAGATTCTTTATGAAGGTTTTAGAACAATCTTCTGTTCAGTTATGCTGTAACATTATTATTCTTTAGATAATTCAAAAATTCTCAAACATGTTTTACAAAGCCGAGTTCAAAGTTGAATTGTTACTTATTATCAAAACATTGGTTGAACCGATAATTGCTCGTATTATAAATAGAACTCTTAAAGCAATACTATACATTTGTCAAAACCCTTCAATTTTTACAATTTTTTTTTTTAATTTTTTGTAGTGTTTTTTTTTTTTTCCCTGCACTCCTTCGTTTTCAATATAATTTAATTTGTCACATGTTTTTTAATCTTTTATTGTCAATTCATGTCAGCTCGATTAAAAAAAAGGGTAAGAAAATAATTCAAAGGTCAATTAATGTATTATTTCCCACTCTTTATCTGTTTATTCCATCAAAATAAAGTGATGATCAGACACCAGTTCTATTCTTTATTTTCTACATAATTAGACTTACCCGTTTTCGTAAAGAAATATCATGCAACACAATTTGTCACATCTTACTTACATATACATTATTAATTAAAATGACTTACAAAACGAATTCATATGCTTCAACTTTTATTCAGTTAAGTACACATAGTAAAAACCCGACAATAATTAAGATTATTCATACTTGATTGGTCGAAGTTCATTTGATATTGTTATTTAATACCATAATTTTACTTATAAATAAAACACTTTTTAATTCTCTTTATCAATAGATTTAGAGATTCATTATGTAGTTGGTATGATAATGTTGTCGGATTAATATCCACCAGCTAATCTTGCTAACAGCGACAAAATTGATGGTAGTTCGATGATTTATTGGCTTGATACCCCAATCTTACTCATAAATTAAAAACTTGTTAATCCTCTTATCAATAAATATGGGGATTTACTATTGTTGATATAAAAATCTGCACCGACCAACGAGATCTGATCGACCTTGTCAGAAACGGAACTAACGTGGGTGTTATTACGAGTAAATGGTAATCAGTGATGAGTGAATGATAACGCCAGAAAGTAAATGACAAATAGAACTTTTAAAGTGGTTTGACGGAATTAACTGCCCACGTCCACTGTGTTTTGTACTTTTGTATATATGCTGTGAGAGCTTGCAATATAGTTGTAATCTAGAATTCTTATCCCTCTCCTCATCGTTTTAGGGGGTTTATATACAACATTTATATAAAAAAAAGAGCAAAATTAAGGGGATTACAAATGATTTGAATCACAATTTCGATATCCTTGTGATTGAGCGCTATGATCGCACAACGATAACTATTGATCCAGTCATTCTCGCGATATCCGAGATCTAATGTAATCTGGGGATTGATTGATTAATTCTTGAGATTGTCCGCGACTAGCTTCTGCTAGGTCGAGCTACGACTCGATGAGCTTATGCTGGGTCAATCAATCATAGTCGCCAAGGTCATTCTAGGCCGAGCTATCTCCTCGCATTGGCCTGAGTTTGGCGGAAAAACCACACAACAACTATGTTACTGATACAATAACATTATCAAGCTAACATATGAATGTGATCTTTCCATTTATTGAGAAACTTATTTGTTAGTGTTTTTGTCATAGTCTTGCATTATCTTTTCCTTTCTACCAATATGGGCACACTCTCTAAAGGTGAACACCTTTACAAGTGTGAGCCCTTTAGAGTTTATGTGCTTACAATGCATCTGACATATATTTTTTCTCAATCACATATCACGCATCTGTTTTTCTTTTTGGACAATATTATTTCTTGTTGATATTCTGTTTTGTGCCTTTCCACTCGTCCACTTTCTATTCGTTGTGTGAAAAGAAATATTACTTTTGTTTGTGGTCCCAAATTTCATGTGTAAAAAGAAAAATTCAAAAGTTTTACTTTAACTTTTTTGTCCCCCAACCCTAGTCACCTGGTTCTCTATATATTCATACTTTTCTGGTGTCTTTCTCAAGAAACTTAATTGCTTCTAATTCATTTTTGAATATCCTCTAAGGTTTTTGTATTCGTCTATGGTTTCTCATATGCTTTGGTAGGCTTAAAATTACCCTCTTCACTTTTTCTTGTGTGATGATTTTGGAACTTGATCCATGTTGATGCTTAGACGTGTGCAAGTTGCTGTTCGAAGTTGATCATTTGTTGTTGAAACTTGAGAGGAACTCAAGTGCGACCTGGTGGTCTCATATGTGAAGCTTACTATGGTGGCTTGAAGTTCAACAAAGAAGATAGAGTTGTCGTGTAGAAAACATTGAGTGTTTTCGCAACTTTGGTTATCTTGCTTTGTATTTAAACTCATAAGTTTATATAGTGGATTTCCTTCTTTTGGACTTATTCCCATGGAAGTAGGCATGTTGCCGAACTATGTAAAAATGAGTGTTTTTTTTTCTTCTTTTGATAGATGTAACAACTATTGTGCACAATATAAACAAGTAACCCACTTCGCATAAGTTTTAGTCACTTGGTAAGCTCTTTAAAACTTTCATTAATATTACATGTTAGTTTGATTAAAAAAAAAAAAGATTTCTAAATTTTTTTTAATGACACTCTAAGAAATTCTCAAAGTGATATTAGGATATTATCTTAGATTTTGATAAGAATCTCTTCAAAAAAATTTTTAGAAACACTTCTGTTGAGGAAGTTTCTAATAATAATTCAATTGTTTAAATTCCATTGATTTTCATTCACTACACATCTTAGGGAGTTCTAGGTTTTTCTTTTCCAGAGTTTAGAAATTAAAAAAGGGTCACTTTTATAAATCTTAACAAATGGCAAGGTATATATGTTAGTCCTTAATTTGAAATAATAAAATAAAAAACAAACCATCCCATTTAATCATATAAACAACTAATTAATCCTGGCTTTACACCTTTCATTATTAAAATTTCTCAACATTATTGTGTATATTAAACAACTAATTAATAACCATCCCATTTAATCATATTAAACAACTAATTAATCCTGAAGAAAAACCAAGGTTTACACCTTTCATTTATTAAGATTTCTCAACATTTTTGTGGATATAACCACCAAAACATCAATTAATTCAGAAGCAAAACCCACTTAATTTTCCTTCTGAAATCATGTATTACATAAAATTTATTAAATTTTTTTAAACTATGGATGCATCAAGCTCTTGGTTTTCCCACACCCCATGTTCGCCTGAGGCGGCTCCGAGACCATCCAGGATCCTGATTCAAACATCACCAACATTCCCAGCAAGTAATGCGCCTCAATGTGGCAATGAAACAGCCAGATTCCAGGATTATTCGCCTGGAATCTCAACGCCGTCCACCCGTACGGATGCAATGGCACCGTGTTCTTCATTATCGGTTTCTCCAAATTGTAATTTGCATCAGCATTTTCCATGTCATATTGACCATCTCCGAACCCCAGCACCCAGAAATCATGCCCGTGTAAATGCCAGGGATGCGTCTCGCTGTTGTTCGCAGTCATCGTGTTCGCATTCTGTAAAATTACATCCACTGTTGAGTTGAACTCCAGCCTGTAAATGGATGAGCTTGTTGTCGCATTGGTGTTGCTCTGGACACTGTAAATGTCATAGTTTTCGTAGTCGTAGCCCTCAGGCGCCGGCGTCTGGTCGAACACATCGAGCCAGTTTTTTTTCAGGGCGATGAGGTAGGGGGTTTCCGGGAGAGTGTGTGACACATTGTTGATGGCCCATTTGGTGTAGCCATCGACCTTGTTTTGAGTGTTCAGGAGGACGATGACTTTCTCAGGACGCGGTGGGGTTTGGATGTAGCCCTGGCGAGCCTTGATGGCCAGGCTTTGTTTTTTCCGGGCGTCTGTGTCGTTCCAGAGAGGCCCTGGAGGTGGAGTTGTGATGGGGGGTTTGTGGTTGCGGTTCGGATAGTAGTTAAGGATGGCTTGGCCGATTGGTGTGGAAGGCTCTCTGCCGACTACGTTTGTGGTGATCCAGTAATTGCTGGAGGAACTTTGATTGGCTGTGACTAAAACTGAGTATGTTTCTCCTGAGTAAATGTACAGGTTTTCTGTGACAAATGGCTCCACGTAGTTGCCATCAGCTTCAACCACAGTCATGTTGTGGCCCTGGAAAAAAAACTTTTCAGCTTTTGTAATCCTTAAAAGGGTGCTTTAGTGTCTGCTCTCTGTAAAAGTATATATCAAAATATCCGGGACTCAGTCTACGTTTTGGTCTAAATGAAAACCTTAGATGTGGATGCCCTGACTTCTTTTAAATTTGAATCAATTTCCTTGATGTGACAAATACATTAAAAACAAAATATCTGTTAAGTTTCCAATATCTGAAATTCAAAAAATTGTCATCTTAATGCATTCTTCGCGTCAAAAATGGTAATCTAGATTTTAAAATTAGGACGTTTGCATGAAAGAATGATTTGTGTTTTAAACATAAAAAAAGATAAAACTTTACGTTGTGTTGCGTTTTACTGTATTGTAAAATAATAAAATTAATTACCTCTATTTGGAAACTAAGAGCTGATAAAGAAGTTAAGCTAGCAATTCTGAACCTATATGTTCTTCCAGGGACTACTGTAAATGAAGCTGGAGCGCATTCAGAATTTGTTTCATTACAAACACTGGCGCTAAGATTCGCACAATCATACTTTCCTCTTCCATTTATTAGAAGTGACTGAAATTGATGTTACACACGCAAAACACAAGTTAGCAAAAGCGATTATGACTGAAATTGATGTTACACATGCAAAGCAAAAGTTAGCAAAAGTGATTATGGAAAAGGTCTTCGTATATTATAAAGTGTAAAAAATTTTTATTTACCTGAGGCTCCCCAATCCAGACATAGGGTATGGAAGTCAGGCCTGTGGCTTGCTCATAAGAGCTTGAATGGTACCAATCACTCAGGACAATTCCATGCTCACGGTAATATGCAAAGGGCTCTTTTGTTCCAAAAGGAACAGCTACCTTAATCAAACCATATAGCCCAGATTCTCTTTGCATTCCATAATGCGAATGGTACATATACGTTCCTGCCTGTTTACAACAGTTTAAAGCTATTAGGTAAACGTCTAACATTAGTGTTTAAGTCTAACAGGTCAACGGTTGACAGATAACAGAAAATTAATTAACAAATAATTCTGAAGACGAACCTTATCGACAACAAATTGGTAAACGAAGGTGTCACCAGGCATTGTTCCACACTGTGAAACTCCATCTGTTCCATCACTCCAAGGAGTTCCAATCTGCCATGCATGAACACAAAAATTAACTTCCTTTCTTCATTGATTTCCATTTTTAAGAACAGAACTTTACGGAAAAGTAACATTAGATTCCACTAATGACTTGGAAATAGAAGATTTCAAAAATTCCAATGTCTGTAACTTAGATAAGAAGAAAAGCATATAAATATATGAAATATTCTACCTGTCTGATGCCATGCCAATGGATAGCAAGATTTTCCATCAACAAATTATTCTTAACATTGACGATAATCGTATCGCCTTCGGTTGCAAAAATCGTAGGCCCTGGAGTCTCTCCATTTATGGCAATAGCAAGTTTCTTATAACAGTCAAGAGACTTGGACTGATAGCTCACCTCCCATGTCAAATTATGAACTTTAGCTTCAGCCAATAAACATGTGCCCACCAGGCAGATAGCAAGAAAAATAAGATGAGATTTTGTGCCTTTGAAAAATAAAATTTCTCCAGCCATTTGGCCGAAGAATTTCAGACTCCTGGAGCTTGGAAAACTACAAAAAATTATGATTGTGTGAGACTTGCCTTTACAGCTTTACTGATTGTTCTTTATATAGAAATGAAGAATTGAAAAGAAGTCAATCTGTGGGAGCCAATTTACAATAATTTAACGTTTAAACCAAGAGATATCTTCTCGTGGGCGTGTTGCACGTTGGAACTATCATTGGATACACGACATATTTTCTTTTTCTATATTATAAAAAACAATAAAAATTGGCCCCCAATCTAATTTTATAAACTTTTTCTCACAATCCCGATGTAATAGCTCGCAATTAATCAGATAATAATTAGGTAGGCGGAACCCATTATGACACATTTCCAATTATGAACTGATCAATTACGAGCTACCACGCCAGGGTTGTGAGAGAGAGTTTGTGAGATTGAATTATAAGTGTAGTACTGCCCTATAAAAAAAGAGTAATGCTAGGTTTATAACCTTCTCTCACAACCTCTAATATAATAGTTCGTAATTAGTCAGCTGACAAATGAGCAGACATGACTCATAGCAAGCAGATGAAAGCGAGCTAAACAATTACGAACTGTTACGTCGGAGGTTGTAAGAGAATGTTATAAGATTAGATTGTAAACTTAGCATTATTAATAAAAAAAATGTTGAATAATTTATATAATAATGTATTTCGTTAGAGATTTAGACAATTTAAAAATATATTTTACATTTATTAATACATAACATGCAAAATATATTTTCTCTTATATGAACGTCTGTATGCGAACGTCATTTATTGATATTAACAAATGGACTACTATTATTTGTAAACACTATATAACCAAATTTTTACTTAAACTTTTTCAAATTGGAAATTGTATTTTTTTTTAAAAAAAAACTTAATAGTTAATCATGACATGTTTTTACGAATGATTTTACCATTAGGATTTTGGGTTAATTAATTCTAAATTTATAAATACTAAAGTTGTACTACACAAAACATGTATATTTTTATTAATGTACTTTACTTTGTACTACATTAACAGGAGCTTATTATAAATACGAAACGATGATCTCTTACATTTAAGGGTTTGGTTTTTTTTTTTGAAACCTGAAGAGAGATTCTCTATCAAGTTTTAAATCTTCATAATTTTTTTTCATATTCTTATTTTAGCCAAAAAAAAATAAATTATTCTTCATATTTTTTTCTTCAAAAAAATTCTCACAAAAATTAGGCTTTGAAACAATCTTTTTTTTTTTTTTTTGGTATCCGGAGATGTCCGAACCGGTTTATGCGTACCTCGACTAGTTTCTCAAGATCTTGAAGTTAACGGCTAGGTAAGTTTTTAATGGTTATTCCTTATTAGTAGTTGTGGAGGTTCGAATTCATAACCTCTTGAGTAATATATGCAAGAGTCATAAATAATCAGCCAAACTATCTAGAGGTAGTTGCTTTAAAACAATCTTTTATTCAATTACGCTATAACTTTTATTATTCTTTAGATAATCCAGAAATTCTCAAATTTTTTTTACAAAACTGAGAAACTGAATTGATACTTATTATCAAAACATTATTGAACCGATAATTTCTCATATTATAGATAGAATTTTTGAAGCAGTACTATACATTTGTCAAAAGTAAAACCCTTCAATTTTGACACCTTTTTTTTTAATCTTTCTGTAGTGTTTTTCTTTTCCCTGCATTCCTTCGTTTTCAATACAATTTTATTTGTCGCTTGCTTTTTTAGTATTTTATTGTCAATTCATGGTATCTTGATGAAAAAGGGGGCAAGAAAACAATTCAAAGGTCAATTAATGTATTGCTTTATCCCATCAAAATAAAGTGATGATTAAAAACCATTTTTATTCTTTATTTTCTACATAATTATACTTATCCATTTTCTTATAGAAACATAACGTAACACGACTTGTCACATCTCACATAGACATTATTAATAAAAATGACCTCACAAAACGAATTCATATGCTTCAACTTTTCTTCGATTGTGTTCTTATAACAACAATAATATCTATCTTTTTATACTTTTTGGCTAATGCCCACCATCTTTTTGACTAAGAAAACTATTTATTTTTTCTTTAAAATAACTTATCTTATATGCCTCTCATGCTTTTAAGTTTTTTATTATTATCATGTATAATGTGTTTCGTGAATCACGATTTTCCTTACTTTATCAAAAATGAATTAATTCAATTTTAAAATAGAAGATGTTAAAATAGGGAAAATAGAGTTTCAATTGAAGGAATAATAATAAAAAATAAATAAAATGCTTCTTTGTTTTAAATGAAGAAGCATGTTTAAAAAAATAGATAAAAAAATATTGTTCTTTTTTTTTTTTGGGCATGGTTGATTGGAAGTTGTTAGGTTCTATAATAAAACAATATAAGTATTTTTAGAAAATAAAAAATCTTGTTTTTCTTATTATTAAATTAAAAAAATTGAGACAACATGAAGAATAATAATAATAAAGATATAGAGAAAAGGTTCAAAAAGCTTAATTTTAGTTTTGTTTTTAAAAATACTGAAAATATTAATAAAACCTTTCAATGACCATATACTAAAACAATCTGAGGGATTTCGAATTGTTTGTTGACACAAATAGTGTTGACCTTCAGGAAAAGCTCTTAAATTATTTCACTATTGAGTTAATCGTAATATTTGGTAACCGAGAAAGTTATAAGACAATATTAATGTTCGACTCTTTTTCTAATAATTTTTAAAAATCTGTTAGATTTTAAAATCCTATAATCTTAAATTATTTTAAGAGGGTAAGTTAGACTTAAATATTAATGTTGGACTTTTTATCTAATCTTTTAAGCAAAACCTTAAACTTTTAATGTTTGATACGAGAATGTCTGTGAACTTAAAAAGTTGGTCTCTTTTATTATCTAATAGATTAACTAATTTCTTAAACCTAAAAATCAAATCCATGTCACACGTGAGAGAACCAACTAGACTTAGATATTAAAGTCTGATTCTTTATCTAATAACTCAAGTTTTTACCTTTTAACGGTTTTAGCAAAGAAAAATGATATCCTTATAAAGACTCATACAAAATATCTGAGAATGAGTTAAATGCTAAGTGGACAATTCACAGTCAAATCATGAACATTGTAAGTGGAAATAAGTTTACGCATTTGTCAATGGTGGTTATAATTTTTTATTGTTAGGATTTGATCTTAAGAGTTAGTATCAACCCCTAGTCAAAAGTTTGATTCCTCACAAACGTATGCATTGTTTTGATGGTCAAATCCACTATAGCTTTTGACTTAAAGATAAGGGTAATATTACATTTATAATCAAATCTCATAAATTTTCTCTCACAATTTGATGTGACAGGCTGGTAGTTCACAATTAGTCAACTTTTAATAGGTTTTACCTGCCTAATTGAGAATTGACCAATTACAAGCTATTATATCGAGGTTGTAAAAGAAAGTTTATAAGATTAGGTTATAAACTATTTTTATTATAACGATAAAAGGCTTAATTCTAACAAAGTAATGATAATGCAACATTTTTTTTCTAAGGAATTTCATCGTCACCTCCATCTATAACCATCAAATTGACCCATATCACATCTCACCTAAACTCCGCCCAATATAAATTTTTTAATTTGAATTCTAAGGACACCCAAAACCCAAGCCCAAGCCCAATTTCACCCAAAGCCCAAATTCAAACCTCCCTAGACCGGCACCGTCTCACTTCCCTTTGACAAAACCCGCCATCATCTTCCTCAATTTCCATATCGCACGCCAATTCCACCGCCATGGACGACTCCGATCAAACCCAAACCGAAACCCCGACCCGAATCACCGATCCACTCACCAACGCCTTCGGATCCCTCAACGACCTCGCCCCCGAACTTGCCTCTCTCCAAGATCTCGCCACGCGCGGCTCGTGGCGCTCAATTCTCGACAAAGTCTCACGCGCCCGCTCCCTCTCTCTCCTCACTCTTCCCCACCACCACCTCACCTACCTCTCCTACAATGCCCTCGCTTTGATGAAACTACGTCGTTTCAACGACGCTGCCCTGGAGCTCGACTCGCTCGAAGACTTCAACAGCTCCGGTTACCAGTACGAATCGTACCCGCATGCCTATCCCAACCGGACCGGATCCATGGTCCCCTTCTCCCTCCGGTGGCTCCACGCGGTTCTCCCGTTTAAGATGTCGAACCGGCAGGAAGGTCTCGACCGGTTTTATCTCCTCCTCGATTTCGTCCGCGAGAAATTAAGGCAAAAAGTCGACGAGAAATTGGATTTGTCGGCGAGTGCGTGGAGGAAACGAGAAGTTTTTGTGGTTAATTGTTTGATTGGTTATCATCTGAGTGGGAAAGAGTTTGGTGTTTGTTTGAATCTGATTCGAGATTTGTTGAAAAATTCTGACGACTTTGACCCTGTGTTGGTCTCCAGATTAGGATACATTCAGATGCAAATCGGGGATTTGGAGGGTGCCACGACGTCGTTCAATCGGGTTGAGGAATTGCTGACGTCGAAGAAGAGTGATGAGAGTGTTGTTGAGTTGAGGAATCTTGTGAACCGGAACAAGGCTTTGGTGTATTTGATCGGGAAGGATTACGTGTCGGCGGTGAGGGAGTATGAGGAGTGTATAGAAAGGGACGGCAGTGACATTGTGGCGGTGAATAACAAGGCTTTGTGTTTGATGTATTTGAGGGATTTATCAGATGGCATTAAGGTGTTGGAGAATGCGCTCGAGAGAGTGCCCACAGTGGCGCTGAATGAGACGGTGGTGGTGAATTTGTGTAGTATGTATGAGTTGGCTTATGTGAATCACTCGGATATTAAGCGGACATTGAGTAATTGGATTGCCAGGGTTGCACCCGATGATTTTGATTCATCGTGCACAAGGATTTGAGGTAATTGGTTGTGGTTGTTGAAGGAAAAAATTGTGTTTGTAATAATGGATGAAATGATTTTTTGAAATGTAGGACGAATATGTGGAAATTTTTGATAATGCATATAAGATTCATTGAGAAATGGTTGCAGTTTGTTGCTGAATTGACATTACATGTATATGTGATTGTGTTTATTTGTCTTGAGTTATTGAAATTTATATTTATGTGGGGTGTTGATGCTTATCTTGTAACCGCGGATGAGGTATTTTTTTCTTATGCGGTTGGTTTTGGAAATTTTTTTATAATGCATTGAAGTTGAATTGTTTTTGAGAAATGGTTGCTATTTGTTGCTGAATTGATATTACATGTATATGTGATTGTGATCTAATTTCCTTATCATATAGACGAGTCCAATTGTTGTGCATGGAGTGTTTTTATGCTAGATTAATAAAAGAAAAAGGTTTATATGGTATATTGACTCTAATGTTGTCAGAATGATAAGATAATCTTTTGATAGTTAGGATGAGTTTGCCCAAACTTTTGTTGTTGCATGTAGGATTCAATCGAGTTTGAATTGTTTATTGAGAGATAGTACTCTTTGCAGGATTTTAGTGTTTGAAGTCTTGATTCTAGTGCTCAATTGACACTGCATGTATATATGTTTATGATCGAACATGCATTTCAATTATTTTTGTAATAATGGATGGGATGATTCCATGATATGCTGGATGAGTCTGTGCAAACTTGCAATAATGCAAATAATATTCATTTGAGTTTGCCTTGATCTGGAACATATCATAGTCTGAGAGAGATGGAATAGAGCCACTTCCCTTTGAGTGTTGTTGAGATGACATTCCTGGAGGATATGCTAATTTTTGTTTTCAATTGTGATTTCTTGTCCTAATTTGTGCGTTAAGAATGGTTTAAATCTAACTCATTTCGCTTTTCAGATGACTAGATGAGTCCCTTTTTGTCCTATGGTGATTTCTGCTGTTAGTTTTCTATGTCTGATTAAGATTGTACAAATCTGTTTTTTAGCTTGATTAATTGCTTTTAGGTGAGGAGATGATTTCATTTCTCATTGGATGAACTGTAATTGAATCGTGTATATTTCTGATTGGTGGTAGAATTGTCTAAACTCGGTAAAGGTAATTGATTACGCATATAATTTTTGAACTGCTGGGTGGACTGCTTTTATTTTATAATGTTAATCAATCAGACGATGAATCCATCAAATTAGATAAGTTCATTTGGACAATTTATGCTTTTTATTTTCTGGCTTTTGCTATGATACCGGTCTTATTATTTTTCGCGAATGGTTATGGTTTTCTTGTAATTTAGAACGCCGCGTTTATACATTCATAAGTAATGCTCAGTCTGACATTGTATACTACAAATGATCTGTTCCGCTGGTTGACCTGGTGTTTAACCATTCCAGCTTAACTCATATGTGTGATTTGTGAGTGATTGTTGATGTTCGAGATTCAATCCATTCATGAATATAAGATCAGGGTTTTCGTTTTTGTTTTCGTTTTTTGTAGGATCAGATTGAAAGTGTCTTAACATGGTTGTTGGGTATGTTGTATTCAAGTTGTGTTTCTCTTTTAGACTTTTCAAAGTTTGAAGCAAAATTGAGAACCTTATATTAGTTGATGGAGATAGGACTTGGCTTTCTTTAAATCTTATTTAAGTGACTAATGAAGGTTAGATTATGTATTTCTTTTCCTAAGCAACCATTATTATCTTACCGGTTCAATAACGTTTCGAGCTATTTAGTAAGGATTAAGGAATGCATCTTATTTGTTTTTAATTTTAATAAATATTTTGAGGAAAAATTAAAATTCTTTATTTGAGTCAATTGAACACTAATTTAAGTGGAAAAATTAAAATAATTTATTTGAATAGGTTGAAATGTTACGATTGCTTTATCTATACGTCAGCGTTTTGAACGACTCTTGACAAGGAAGGTAGGTGGCCACAGAACAAACTGCCCAAGTGGCTTCTTCAAGCAAATTATTTTCTTTAAAAATTTTAGTTGAAAAATATTTCATTAGTTTATTATATAATTTACAAATAAATCAATATTTATCTATTATTTTTATATATTTTTTTTAATATTCCAATACATTTGAAGAATATTAAGTAGATGTCACATAAATTATTATTTAAGTGATAAATATAAAACATATAATATAGTGTGTTTAAAGTTTGGTATCAAAATGTACCGTTGGAATTTGTAGTTCTTACTTACCACCTTCAAATTAAATTAATTTCTAATAGCCTACTTCTCTTGACCTATCCTCCACCCTTGATCAACTACCCCCTCACACTCTCTTCACCGTCCGATCCTCACCTTTCATCAAACAACCTTCCCACTCTCAATCACAACGCTTCAGAAACTTCCCCATGGCCCCCTAAATCACTCACTGGTCACTACATAAACTCATCCCTATGCGATCTTTCCAACAGTTCCCCCACCAACACCAACAACAGCAACAACTCCTTCTCTTCATATATTCCCACCAACCCCTCTTCCGTTTTCTTTAAACCAAACAGAAAACTCCTTTACCTTTTCTGTGTAAACTGTTTCATGGCCAACTCTCTTCGCTCCCTTCCGTCCTCTTCTAGCTTGGTCCCCAGTTCAGCTCACTCCAGACCGGAAAAATTGAAGCTTTTGACGAGCTCTCGATCGGTTTCTTTCCCCTCTCAGCTGCCACACAACTTGTCTCTTTCTGGGTAAGGTTTTTTTTTTGGTTTTTTTTTGTGGTTTTGGGTTTGGATTTTGGGTTCAAAGTTTGTGTTTTTATTGATCAACGTGGCGAACTTGAAGTGGGTTCTGGGTTTTGTGGCCGATAGAGCCTTGGAGAGTTATCAACCAGCAAGCAACCTTTCACTTTTTAGGCTTGGAGGGTAATGAAAATTTTGATTGGTTTAATGTATGTGTAAAGTGTATTTTTTAACACGTGCCTCTTAAGCAAAGTAGGAAGAAACGTGGTGCTGTATTCATTTATTTATTTTTTTAATAAAGTTAATGTTTTTACTAATAAAGTTGGAAAATTTAAAGTGGGTTTTTGGTTTTGTTGATGATAGAGGCGTGGAGATTAGTAGGATAGTGAGGATTGTACGGGCTTGTAGTGCAGAAATGCAAGTTGATATCTCTCTGAGTCCCAGAGTCAACGCGGTTAAGCCCTCAAAGACTGTGGCCATAACCGACCAGGCCACTGCGCTTGCTCAAGCTGGTGTTCCCGTTATTCGTTTGGCTGCTGGAGAGCCTGATTTTGATACCCCAGCTGTTATAGCAGAGGTAAAATTTGTTTTTTTTTGGTTATTAGTTTTGGTTTTGATCGCAATTAGGGTGTGGACATTTGGTGAAATTTTTTATCGATTTTGTCATTGGCGTGAGATAGTTAATTTGGTTGGATCTATTGAGATTGTATAAGCTGTATCAAGATTGAATCTAGGTCATAATAGTTTGGGGAGGGTTGAGTTTAGATTTTGTAAGTTTGAAAATAATAACCAATAAATAAGAAAAAGGGAATAGATTTTATGGAATTTCTTATAAGGGAGAGTTTATGCTAAGATTGAGCTGAATTTGTTTTATGGAATTTCTAGGCTGGGATAAATGCGATCCGTGAAGGTTACACAAGGTACACTCCGAATGCAGGTACTTTGGAACTTCGTTCGGCAATTTGTCATAAGCTAAAAGGTTCGTTGGCTATTGGTTTTATACTTTGTGTGGTTTGTAGTTGTGTGATGAGTTCAGAAAATTGTTTATTTATTTATGTTTTGTTTTTGGTTGCGATAGAGGAGAATGGGTTATCGTATGCACCTGATCAAATTTTGGTTAGCAATGGAGCTAAACAGTGCATCCTTCAAGCACTCCTTGCTGTTTGCGCCCCAGGAGATGAGGTGAGATTTTGTGACTATACCCTATGATTCTTATTTAGCTATTTGGTTTATAGCTCTATTTGATTAAATCAAATTGGTAGCTATGACTTTGGTAAATTAATGGCAGTCTTTCTGAAATTAAGTGCAATAGTCTTCCTTAAGAGACATAAATAGAAAATCTACTATAATTACTATAGTACTATAAATTTTTGGGAATTATGGTATGGGATTCAAATTTAAGATACTTAAGTTTGGTCATATGACCTTGCAAGTCAAATGAGTGTTGGTTGAAAGATTGTGGTAGCCAACGGATGATTTAGTAATGATTTTGGCCAAAATATAGGTGTTCTAGCTTTGTATTGATTGAAATCATTGGAATACTAAACTTCTTTAACCCTCCGGTGGTCAGTGTCTGGGAAGATATTTCTTGCATGATATGTTTTCCGTGTAACTTTAGATCATCTGGAAAATAAGCTGCACGCATTCAGTTGTTGAACTCCACTCCATTTTTTAGATTGTCTGTAGTGTAGATTAATTTTTGATCAAATGATGTCCTGGAAAATAAAAAGACATGGAATGTAATTAAATAGTTGGCGGGCAGTGGTCAATACATGTGCTTTAAAATGCTACTTATTGATGCCTCTATTATGCCACGTTAGGAAAGGCAAAAATGATTATGTAGGATATTTAAACAGCATGCCAATGTGGACTCTGTTATTGGTTTCTTCTACTTTAGATGTATAACATTTTTAATTGTTGGTGGTTGACATCATTCTCTCTTTGTTTCTTCAGGTTATAATTCCAGCTCCATTTTGGGTTAGTTACCCGGAAATGGCAAGGATAGCTGATGCAACACCTGTGATTCTTCCAACAAAAATTTCTGAAAATTTTCTCTTGGATCCAAAACTTCTTGAATCAAAACTGACTGAGAAGTCAAGACTTTTGATTCTATGTTCTCCATCCAACCCAACAGGATCTGTTTACCCCAAGAAATTACTTGAAGAGATTGCAAAGATTGTAGCTAAACATCCCAGGCTTCTGGTATGAACTGACTGAACCGGAAACTCTTTAATTCCTGCTCTTTGCCTAGATCTGAATCCTGAACATTCTTTGCCTCGTTTGTCAGGTGTTGTCTGATGAAATATATGAACACATAATCTATTCACCAGCGACTCATTCAAGCTTTGCGTCTTTGCCGGGTATGCAAGAGAGGACTTTAACTGTTAATGGGTTTTCTAAGGTAAATCAATAGTGATATATTGAATTTAAGGTGCTCAAACCTTGAAATTTCATTGCCTTCTCATTCACTGAATCTAGTAGTTGCTTTCACTCTGGGGATTTATATATGAATATTACATTTCTAGGCCTTCGCAATGACTGGTTGGCGACTTGGATATATTGCCGGCCCTAAGCACTTTGTTGCTGCTTGTAATAAGCTCCAGAGTCAGGTATGTTACATCCCTACTAATTTACATCCTTAATTTTCTGTTAAACTCCTGCATTGCATTTTTTGTTTTTGTTATATTTATTTCTTATACATATAAATGATAATTCTATGTGTTACTTTGAGAAGCATGATTCTAATAGATTTTATTTCTGTGTTATGTCGTTGCAGATCACTTCAGGTGCCAGTAGTGTATCTCAAAAAGCAGGAGTTGCTGCATTAGGTTTGGGCTATGCAGGCGGGGAGGCAGTTTCCACTATGGTTAAAGCTTTCAGGGAGCGGCGTGATTTCTTGGTTAAGAGCTTTGGAGAACTAGATGGGGTTAAAATATCAGAACCTCAGGTACTAGCCTCAGCTATATTTTCACTTGGTGGGATCTAACCTTCTTACCTATAGTTTTATCCTTTTAGTTTTAGCTATCTTTGTGCTCCTAATTTTCATTCTTGTTAATTGCAGGGAGCTTTCTATCTCTTCATTGATTTCAGTTCTTACCATGGATCGGAGGTTAAAGGTTTTGGAAAAATTGAGAATTCCGAGTCCCTATGTCGATACTTGTTGGACCAGGGTCAGGTATAGTGTGGTTGCTTAGTTTCCTCTCAGCCTTATAAAGTTTTATTTTTAAAAGTGATGCCAGGACAAGATTGTTTGTCTTAAAACAGTAACACTCCATTATTCAGAGCTTCTTGAACATTCCATGTAGTTTATATTCATCTTCTTTCTCTAATTTGGTCATGGCTGTTGATTTATAGGTTGCATTGGTCCCGGGAGAGGCATTTGGGGATGACAGTTGCATCCGCATCTCCTACGCTGCATCCCTCACCACCCTACAAGGTGCCGTGTTGAGAATTAAGAAAGCACTTGACGCGCTCAGGCCAGCTGTCCCAGTTTAATCACCTGTTTAATAAAGATGAACACTAATGCAAAAGGTTGCCATTCTTGTACTTGGAATTCAAGATATGTATTTGTTAATGATTGTTTTCAAATAATGTAGGCTTGTAATGTAGCTTCAATTCTTGTTGTCTCAGCAATGGTGCTTAATGTACTTTCTTGTATGGAGGTGGAAAAATATTCACCATTTGACATGGTTATTTATGCATTTGAAGGGCATTAGAGGAAACTTCATTGTTTTGGTTAATTTGGAATCTTAACCACATGCAATGATTCTACTACAAATGCAGGAATAAGTTGTGTTAAAAGGGGAGTAGGCGAAACTGTCGTCTTGACCATTGGATTATGATTCAGTCAACTTTAAACTATGATCTGAACCATTAGATTATGATTAAGTCGATCTTTTGATTAGATCTCTATTGGATTACGATTCAATCAACTTTAAGCTATGATCTGATGATTTTAAACCATTAAGTCATAATTAAGTCGATCTTTAGATTACGATCTAAGGGTTTGTCTCTGATGTTGTAAAAAGACCGACAAAGACCATATCGGATCCACAAAGACAAACTATAGGGTGAATATCTTACGTCATTTGAATGCTCATTTAATATAGTACTAATTTTAATTGTATTAAGAATTAATCATAGTTAATAAATATGGGTATGACAAAAAAAAAAAAAAAAAAAAGATATGAGAATTTTATGGGTATGATACGGTAAATGGTGAAAAATATGTTTGTAAAAATTCGGTCATAAAATTCGGATACAAGAAAAATACGATTTGAGTATATACCAATGTTTTAAAACTTGGTCTGGCCGGGTTGGTTTAATTGGTTTAACCGAGACTCGGAAGCTTCAAGGGGTCAGGTTTATATTTTTCCTATTCACCCCAAACCCTAGGATTTGGGAGGATGATTTGCAAACAATTGACGCCCGGGATGTTGGGGCTTTTGAAAGAGAGTACTGATGAATGCAATAGTGGTGACAGAGTTGATTTCCGGTGAGTAAATCGACTGGAAATCAAACAAAACCGGTAGCAAGAACAACCGGCTTTTACTGGCGATTGGCGAGGCTAACAGGGGTGGGGTGGGGATGTGGTGGGTTTTGGTCGGAGGAAGAGGGAAACAATTTTTGGGTGATGGGGAGGGTTGTCGATGTCAACGTCGATGAGATCTAGCCTGGAATGCCAACGCCAGCGTCGATGAGATCTGGCTGGAATGCCCACGCTGGCGTCGTTGAGATCTGGCCGAAATCGAACCTATTTCGGCCTAGATCTTAGATATATTTTGAAGGGGAATGGGCTCAATGGACGATTGAGGTTGCATTTGGGGTATCGTTGCTACCAACCAATTCGCCGGCCGATTTGTATTTGGGGTGTGTTTGCTAAATTTCAAACCTATAGGGACTTAAAAAATTTTAGGGGTGTATTTGCTGAATTTTAGAAGTTTTTTGTCAACTAGTTTGATCGCCGGTCAAACAGGTTAAACCGATCAACCTGGGATGCGGCAACTTTGCTGGGTTTCACCTTAGGTTGAGTTTTAAAACATTGGTATATATAGGTTTAATACGATACATTATCAATAATACGTTTTGAAAAATACGACAATATCAATTTTGGTTTTAACACTTTTCATAGACCACCTAGTTATAATCAATATAGTATTTCAACTACAAAGTATTTAATTCACGAATAATATGGATGTACTAATAAAATACGGTTATAACACGAATAATTCGTGAATAATATTAATAAAATACGTCAATAATATGGTTAATTTGCAAATAAAATGTCCAATGCATATAATTTATAAATAATACAGATGTGTTGATAAAATACGAAAATTTGCAAATAATATGCGCGTTTTACTCGCAAATTCACTAACATAGGAATTAATTACAATAGTGATTAAATAGATAAAAGAGATTATATTGTCCTTGTCCAAACGCTTTTGCAAGTTGGTCTTATGATTCCAGAGCCCAAGAAATAAAACTTTCCAAGGTATCTTTCTTTTGAAGGTAACCAAAATTAAGTTCTGTACGGCACCAGGGAATCAAATTCCAATTCCTGAAAGTTAATTTGGCTCAGAGATTCCAAATATATTCAGCATAATAAATTATAATCTTCGCCTCTTTGGATGATGCAAAATCCAAGCTGTAATAAACTTCGCCAACAGGCCTAGCCAACCGAAAGGTTTCTTTCTGCTTCCAAAAGCGCAAAATTGCAAAGGAGAGATTAAGGGAGAGGAAATCTATTTCTTGCCCTCCTGGAATTGCTTTTTCTTTGCATTAGGTCATCCTGAATAAGCTAAGGACCTCTCCATGCAAAGCCTAAACAAACTATTGACTTGAACTACAAGTCAATCAACCTCTCATGTAAAACATTCTCTTCCTTTCTCATTATCCTTCCAGGCCTTCTATATATCATCCTGGAATCGAAACCTGAAGCCAAAAACCAGCTTTTAATTTTGTGTGAGCGTGATTCGATCCAGGATCTCTTGTAGAGCCTCGAGAGATTCAACAAGTTGAACTATTTAGCGGGTTCTCGTGCGAGAGCTACTAGAAATGGAGGCCTCAGCGGAGATTGTTTTCTTCGACTTGGAAACGACAGTTCCCAGAAGAGCTGGACAACGCTTCTGGGTGTTGGAGTTTGGTGCAATCGTGGTCTGTCCGCGGAAGCTTGTCGAGCTGGAGAGTTATAGCACCCTGATAAGGCCCAAGGACTTGTCCGCGGTTGCGTTGAAGTCGAGTCGAAGCGATGGGATAACACGTGGAGCTGTAGAAAATGCACCTGAGTTTGCGGAAGTTGCTGACAAAATATTCAGCATTTTGAATTCCAGAGTGTGGGCAGGCCACAATATACAAAGATTTGATTGTGCTCGGATTAAAGAGGCCTTTGCTGACATCGGTAGGCCGGCCCCGGAGCCAGTTGGAATGATTGATTCTTTAGGAGTCTTGACCGAGAAATTTGGCAGAAGAGCTGGTAACATGAAGGTATGTTGAAAATTAGAAGCAATATTTGTATATTAATGCTACGAATCTTACTATATTTGATGGCGGATGTTTTAAAGATACATGTTAAGAATTTTCAGTAAATTTTATTAATCTTTCATGTTACTGCGAATGTATGATAAGTAAACTTAAGTGCGGATTGTCCCTATTTTTTTTTTTTTTTGAAATATAAACTTTGTTGGATCAAAATTATGACATTTTGTCTTTTAACATTTGTTATTGTCAATTAAAGGTCTCGCATTTTAACAAAATGTAGGATCTGCGGTTTGCACCTCAGAATTTTCTGTGAACGATAATTCAGAGAATCCTAACGTTATTATTATTTACATAAATTTAGATGGCTTCACTGGCTTCTTACTTTGGGCTTGGGCAGCAAAAGCACAGGTATGTTAATGTGGAATCAATTCTGTAGTTGGAAACATAAATTTTTGCTTGTGCCATTGTTTGACACATCAATGCATATGAAAATGAAATTAATCATGGATGGCTTCTTTAAACAGGAGCCTTGATGATGTTAGGATGAATTTGGAGGTCCTAAAGCATTGTGCAACTGTGCTTTTTCTGGTATTTTCTGAGACTTATTTAAGCCTTCCCTTAATCAACAATATGCTTACCAAGATCACATTTAATGTACATGGATCATATTTCCTGTTAATTTGTAGATTTCGCGTCTTTATCGGATAATTTAATTATACTCTGATCAATCAAAATTTTGTCTTTTCAGAGATTTTTAAACACATGTATACACGTTAAGATAACTCATTAGTTTATATTTTATCCTGATACTATGATTATAGGAATCAAGCCTTCCGAGCGTGTTGAATCGCAAATGGAATAGCTCTCTCACAATTACAACAAGAAGTAGGAGCAGTGGAAAATTATCATGTAGAGAAGAAACAAGCAGGAAATCTCCTCCAACTTCCAATTGCATATCAAAGAACTGTTCCCTACACAAGGGGAAGCTTGGGGAAGGTCTAAAATTTAATAAATAAGCAACTTTTAATTTTTCTTCTTGTACATACACGTTACATGTATTTGTCACTAACAATAAATTTAAATGAACTTTTTGGGGAAAAAAAATTTAAAAACCAGATGACAGAAAGTGTGAAGAATCTATTGTGTAAATCTCAAGGAAACCGGCCTTTCAACACCTTGCTCAAGCATTCTCATTCACTGCTTCGTTGATGAGAAATTCAGGAACTAAGTACAATTTGGTAAAAAATGAGAAGAGATGTTCACAATTTCTGGTTGGAGAGGAAGAAAATTGAATCCATGTTGTTCAAGAGGGCAGGCCAATTGATGCAAGAAAAATTCAATGGCAAAAGTAATTTGTCTATGCCATAGAA
>CM047901.1:1452712-1492936 GCA_026229545.1 Pistacia atlantica | reverse complement strand
TATGCCATAGAATTTTGTGACATATTTGATTCATTCTTTTAAGGCCTCTGTTATGTGGAGGCCAATTGTATATATTTATGAAAAAGAAATAATAATAATCATATATAAATTTAACCAGAATGAGGGTATCTATATATGCATGATTTAATTTCATTTTTCTCTTTATATATGACTTTAATTACTTCACAAGATAATTTCTTAAATTTCCACACACATGTAACACAAAAGGAATGAAATTTTGTGTTAAGCTAACATTTTGGATTGGATACATAGAGGTAGAATCAATTTTTGTAATTTTAAAGAATAATTCTAAACAAAAAACCAAGATATAATATACAGTAATTATAAATTTTAAGTAGTACTTGTTGGAGTTGTCGACTACTTCAGCATTAATGGGATTGGGTGAACCAGGGTAAATCGCGCGTATTACATTCTTTGTTTACTGTTTGTTTTGTTTAACTATTATTATTTTGTTCCTGTTGCTTTTCTATTTCGTTCAGTACTTAAATATCTGACCTAACTTGGCAAATCACTTGTCACGCCTCTTATCAAAGCGCGATATCAAACATCTTTTTTTTTTCGTGACCAGGAATATTCGGATCAGTTTGTGCGCATTTCAACTAATTCGGCCTTAAAGTTAATGACCAAATAAACCTTTTAGGGTGCGTTTGGTTTAGTATTTTGGATAGGATTTTAGGGATAGTATTGGGTTATTGGATATGGGAGTATTACGAGGTAAATTTTAAAAATTTATAAAAAAGCCCTTAGGTTTACTAATTTAACTAAAGACCCTAACATGTAAAATGACAAAAACACCCCCACCATCTAGCTGTCGATTCCGGCCACCACCGCCTAATCGACCGAAAAATTTCGTTACGGCATGACTTGTCGGATCTGTGCCGTAACACATCGTTATGGCCTTTTCCGGCTAGATCCATGGTAGATCCGAACCGGAAAACCGATCTATGGTTTGGCTTTGTTTCGCGAGCCAATCTTAAAACGGAAAAGGCGACGGCCGATCTTTGGCCGCCGGCCGACGGCCAAAGATGTGGCCGTCGTTTGGCGACGGACGGCCAAGATTTGGCCGTCATTGACCGCCAACGAGGCGGCCATTTCTTTGGCCGTCAGGCGACGGTTGATCTGCCTTTACCGTCAGCTGTGGTGGATCTGGCCGGAAAAGGCCACAATGCAGAACTTCCAGGCCATTTGGTCGGAAGTTTGCCTGTTATATCTATTCCGGCTATCATACGGTGGTTGCCGGAATCGACAAGTTGAGTTGATGGGGGTGTTTTTGTTAATTTTAAACTTTTTTTTCAGGGGGTATTTAGTGAAATTAATAACCTTATGGGGTTAAAATGTAATTAAAAAAAATAGGGTAATATTTTGAGAATATTGTACCAAACGCGATTTGAAAAATAGGATCCAGAATAGGGATAAAAATATTAAACCAAACGCATACTTAGTTATTACTCCTATTAAAAACCGAGAGGAATCGAACTCAAGACCTCTTGAATAATACACATAAAAGTCCTATCGCCCTACCTGATCACCCAAGGATGGTTATTATGATGAATTCAATAGCATGTATCACCTCCCTACTATTGTTGTGTCTCATAATATCAAGTTGGATAATTAATGGAAAAATCTTCAACTTTATAACAAAGTATGATTTCTCAATCAAACGGATTAATCTTTTGGGTTCGATATCCGAGTCAACTAGTGTCTTTTATATATCTAAAACATGCCATATATAGAGGTCACTCTTACGCTCTAGTGATGCAATAAGAAACAAATGCAAATTATTTTCATGTAAATTAAGTTTATAGACACAAAAGTTATTACCAAATACTTGAGTTTAATTAATATTTCTAAGAAAAGAATAATGTTATACTTATAACTAAGTCGTACAATTAGACAAAAATTTTACAAAAATGATGTAAAATGGCTACTTTATCTCATATTTTTTGTCAAATTGTATGTTGGTTGCATGACTCAGTTCTAAGCATAACATTATTCTTAGAAAAATACTGATAAAAGTCTCCCAACAAATCGAGAATACAACAATTTCTGAAACGTGTAACAACATGCATCTACATTTTTTCTGGAAAATAATCATATTAATCATAACCAGTCCATGATTTTATCCACATTCAAACGAAAAAAGTGTCATAAAATAAAATATAAGAAAGTGCGGTTAATTATGGCTTCTCTCCACATAATAACATAGATTTAGAGTTGAGAAACAATGAACCTGGACACATTTTGAAGGCACAGCCTGAGAGAAATAAATTAATTGGTGATAGAAAAAGTTCCCGATTGCCATAATGTTTCTTCAAGTCAATGGATTCGCCAGGAGGCACACTTGGTGCCGCTGAAAGAGGCAAGCCAATGAAGAATCTACCTTAGAGAGAAAAAAGTGGGCATCCACCCAAAGCAGCATGAGAATAGTATACATATGGAAATCAGGTACAATGAATGTAGACGGCTTTTGGGAGTTAGCTAAATAGTGATTTTAATTGAAATGATTTGAGTGATTTTAAAGAAGGTGAGTATGGTTTGTAAACTAACTCTAGTTAGTTTGACGGTCCGCTTAGGGTTTTTTGGTATATTACTTGAGAGGTCTTGAGTTTGAATTTCTACAACTACTAATAAGGGGTAGCCACTGGAGGCTTACCTAGTCATTAACTTTAAGGTTCCGAAAATTAGTTGAGGTACATGTAAATTGGCCCAGACATCCTCGCATACCAAAAAAAAAAAAAGAAAAAAAAAAAAGAATATGATTTGTGATAAACATGAAACTTGTAATATTAAATGAATTTTTGTGATATTTAAATGGTATCAATATTGATTGGAAAATGTAAGATTGCTATCTCTCTTTTATTTTTGTTTTTCCAATTCGAAAACTTGGTTAGATCCAAGAAATTGGAGAAATTAGAGAAAACTTCACTAGTGATTAAAACTTTTCAAATTCAATTTCTCATCAAATACTATAAATAGTTGTTAATTAACTTTGTTTAGTTGTCATCACACCTAAAAGCTTTACATCAACTTGATATATATATTTTTTAATTCCAATTTGTATGTGCGGAGCTTGTCTTTATCCAGTTTGTATGTATATATTCGAATTTAAGATATTTGACTCTGATACCATGTTAAATTATCATCTCACTTAAAAGTTTAAACTTGTAGGTCGGCTTAATATATATTACACAAATAATCTTTATGTTTTACTTTTTAGTTTAAATATAGGTAGAAGATTATATATATAAAAAAGTAAGGCTCGTTTGATTCACTCTTCCAAATAGCATTCTGCGGTTTCCTAATAAAGTTAAACAGTAAAATTGGTTTATTCTCATAATATTATTCTATATTATTTAATTTCTTTTAAACCCCCCTAAATTTGTTAATTTAACTAAACACTCCCAATTTTTTTTTAGAAATTGCAAAAACACCCCAACAACCCACATTTACTAGATTTCGGCCACCACTATTGGAAATTGGCCGGAATTTGGTATAATGGCACACTACCTACTGAATCTAGCCGATAGTGCGCCGATCTAGCACTTTTCGGCCAGATCCACGGTGGATCTAGCCATCAACGGTCAGATCTTTGGTCGTAGCTAGTCGTCAACGACGGCTAAGATATGGTCGTTGTTGACCATCAACGACGGCCGTATCTTTGGCCGTCGTTGACGACCAAATGCGGCTAAATCTAGTTGTAGATCTAGCCTTTTCCGGCCAGATCCACGCACGAACAGCAAGATCTAGCCACTTATGTGCCGATATGGCTACTTTGGCTACCCTTCGACGGTAGTGGCTGGCTGTCCATATTTAATGGGTGGGTTGGGGGTGTTTTTGTTAACTTTTAATATTTTATTATATGGGTGTTTAGTAAATAAACAAACGTAGAGGATATTTTTGTTAATTTCTAAATCTTACATCGTAATACCCACTCAATTTAACTTTTTTCAAAATATTATTCTAAAAAGTATCAGAATAATGAATCAAACAGACCCTAAACTTTTGTTAGGGAAAGTTTAAATCCAAATTTTAAAGATATCCTAACATTAGTTGACTTATATATATATAAATTAAACTCAAAAGTTCAACATAGTAAATGACATATGTTAATGTCACAAAACACACCACAACTCATAGATTAAAGTACACCAAAAGCACACAACTGGTTGATTTGCTGACTTCCTCCCCCTGACGAGTTACATAAGAAAATCTTGAAGAGAAAGTAGAGCCGCAATCTCCCACTTATTTTTGGTGATTATTTTACATATATTTTATCTTAAAGAAGCATCATTGCTCTTTAAGATTTATATATATTTTTATTTTTGGTCCGCAAGCATGGCTTCTCCAGCAGTCAGGAAAACCCTTCCTGCAATTTTGCCAACAAAGTTGACTAGCCTTAGCTTGTGAATCACTCGCCATCTTGGATTGGCTATGGCCAACTGAGAAAGAGGGAGAGAGAGAGAGAAAAAGTTGAGACAATGTTCAAAGTTGAAGCTTATAAAATAATACTGTCACTAGCTTAATTTATTTTTACCTTTATTCCCTTTGAGTCAAGATGCTTCTGCAGTTCCTCTAAGGAAGCAATTCCTGATGTGTCTATCTCCATTAAATCTATAACACAGAAATATATATATCAATGGCAGAAAAATATTCCAAAGTAAGTTTTATTATATATATATATATATATTATGAGGTGAGGACGTCCTGCTTTTAAATTTGGACGGCCATTCTTGACGAATAGCATACACTAAAAAACAAAACTTCTTCAACAAATTGTCTCGAATCAGAAATAATTTTTTTTTTTCGCTTTTTTAGTTTATTCCTATTTCCTACTCTTAGAAATGGAAGATCAGGACGTCCATATGAGAAAATAACTCTCTCTATATATATCTAAGTTATAATATAATATTTTTGACAAATTATATGAAATTTTCCAAACAAATACAAAGTTATTATAATCAACTTACTGGACATGTCAAGAAGTACAAGCTGAATAGTCCTTCCATCCTTTTCCTTGGTGTCCTCATCTTCTTTGTTGCTTATTCTTTTAACGATCCTTGAAGAAATGAGATAAAATCATGATGGTCCCTCTTGCATAAATCAATTAATTAAAATCTATTTCAATGGTTAATTAGTGTTAATTAAGTACCTTTCTCTAACGAAGTTCGCATTTGCAAAGCAAAGCAAAGAAGATTTGATACGAACTATCAGGATTCCTGGAGGCTTAATTGCCATGGGATATTGATTCACATCACAAAACATATCTGTTCCAGGAAGCCTCCCCAGGATGTCTATGCCTGGTTGAATTGAGATCAGAATGATCTTCACGAACGATAGCGTTACCTGCATACACGGAAATTCTCAAATATTGACCTAAACTCCGGACTTAAAATCTGGACATCCTCAAGAGATAGATATATAGAGTTAGAAGTTACCGCGACAAGAAGACCGATCTCTGCAGATCCAAACACAACTCCAAGGAAGGCGCCCATGCAGGCAAGAAAGTCTAGTTTATCAACCTTCCAAATCCTGTAAGCTTCACTGAAGTCAATGAGTCCAGGAAGAGCTGAAAGAATAATTGAAGCAAGGATTGCTACTGGTGTGTAATACAAGAGCTTTGTGAAAAATTCCAGGGAAATGAAAACGGTGATCGCCATCACAATATTTGATACAGCTGTTTCACAACCGGCACTGAAATTTACGGCACTCCGCGAGAATGAACCTGCATATAATGTACTTAGTTCTTCGATCATAGAATAATTAATGTATATTTACTAATTTAAGCTTTTAGGTCAACTAGTACTTATCGTGCTGTCAGAGAGATTTTGTTTAGACTTACCAGTTGCAACATAGCAAGAGGTGAAAGATCCCACAAGGTTCATGAACCCCATGGCAACCATTTCTTTGTTTCCATCAAGATGGTAGCCCTTGGAGGATGCAAACGATCGGCCGACGGCGACTGCTTCCTGTAATTGTATATAAAAACACAGTTGAAATTAAGGAAAATGAAAGAGAGGCTTGAATGATTAGTCTTGGAAACTTACTGTGAGAGCAACAATGGCAACTATTAGTCCAATTTTAGCCACTTCTCCAACATGTGGACTGTTGAATTGCAACTGATGAACTGAGCTTGGATTTAAGCCTCCTTTGATATGCTTTACTGTTTTTACTCCATGTTTATCAGCTTTTGTTATAATCACAATAACAGTTGATAAAACAACTGATATTAAAGGAGCAATGGCTGGCAACCAAAAGAGCTTCCTGTTCCTTTTACCCTGATTATATTATAAATTGATCTAGAAATGGTTAAAAAAATTACAAATAATTAGCAATAAAGTTAGTTCTAATTGATTTACTAATGGAGCTTACCAGGAATCTAGTAGTCAGGATGAAAATCAAGAATGAACAACCAAGAATACAATCATGTGGATTCCACTGTGATGATCAAAGAATAAAAGGAATTGATAAATGAAAATATCAAATTTGATTCAATGTGGAAACTAATTTGATGAAATTGGCTTGCTTGTATCTTACGTGATGATGATAAAGTGATTTCCACACAGCTTCCATGACAGACATAACATCAGTTTTGTTTGTGAAGTGAGAGATTCCAAGTAGTCCTTTTAGTTGCTGAAGACCAATGACTATGGCTGCACCAGCCATGAACCCAACTATGGCGGCATGTGATAGAAAATCCACAAGAAAACCTGACCTGTAGTGTAGAAGCAAGGATTGATTATACATCAATTTTGGTGAATTTGAAAAAAAAAAAAAAAAAAAAAAAACTAAAAGAAGCTCACCTGAAAAGTCCAAAGGCAGCCTGGAACATGCCGGCGAAGAAAGTTGCAGTGAGAACAAGGTTTGTGTATGCAATTGGATTAGCCACAGGATCTTCTAGTTTCTGTACCATTGAGGATAAAAGCAGTGAAATTACAGCTACTGGTCCAATTGCTATCTCTCTTGAAGTCCCCATTACAGCATAAATGAGAGGTGGCACAACACTTGTATCTGAGAAAAATAAACAAAATCATCCACTCAACTTTTACTCAAGGCTTCTACAGAAAAACAAAGAAAAAAAAAAAATTCCAGGGTACTTACAGAGGCCATATTGAGGAGCAAGCTTTGCCAAAGTTGCATATCCTATACTCTGAATGAACATAACAATGTTTGTTAGTCATGATAGTTTTTAATTTAATGCTAATCATCATGTAATTTCAAGTTAATTTTTCTGTTTACCTGAGGAATGCAGAGACTGGCAAGAGTGAGACCTGCCAATAAATCATTCTTAAATTTTTTTGCCTTGTAGTCCTGACACCAGGAGACAATAGGAAACACTTCCTGCAACACCGAGACGACACGCTTTGGCCTTGACTGCCTGTTGAGAGATTGGAGTTTGTTTCCAAAAGGAGAAACAGTTTCCTTGAAAGCTCTGAGTAAACCTGGTGGTTCAGGAGGATTGAGCAGCCACTGAGTCCTATCTGCCAGGCCTTGTTTCTCCAGGTCGAGCATTTCCTGCTCGGTGGAGCTTTCAACCAGGGGCGGACCCAGGCCCCTTGAGGGTAGGCCCAGGCCTGCCCTCAAGTTTTAAAAAAAATTTGAAAAGTTTTTTTAAAAGGTAAAAAAAAAGTAAAAAGTTAAGCAGCTTACTCTATCGACAGTCTAGCCAGCTGAAGGATCAAGGAAATCGGGATCAGTTGCCTTTAAAGGGGGTCTTGAATCTCATGTCATGAAAAGTAGGCAGGCTTTGAACAACCAGATAAGAATCAGTTCAACTTTCAAGGGCTTTCGTCCATCTCTCGCCCATCTATTTCCGGATGCAAGCATTGATCTTGAATGGTGTAGTTATCATTACTCTTAGGAAGAAAAACCAGACCCGCCTGACTGTTTTGCCTATTTTATATTTAAGTTTTTCTTTCCCAATTCCCAACTTTCCTTCCACATGCATATCTGGATTTGGAGTGATTGTAATCCATATTTTTGTAAACCTTTGTGTATTTTACTTTTGTTAGAGTTGTGATTGAATTCTAAATTTATGTAGAATATTTTTGATGGATTTGTAGTTATTGTAAATGATAATCATATTTTTCCCTATGATTTTGCATTGAATTTCGATAGGATTTATGATACTTCTCATACAATTTGGGCCATAATTGCTATCTAATTCTATTAATTTGTTTTTGTAGGCCTAAACGATGATTTTGAGTATAAATGACAGTTTTGAGTATAAATTGCGTAACTTGAGCTTGGAAACTCAGAATGACCTGATTTTAGAAGCTTTGGAAAGCTAAGAAGTAGAGCTACAACTTTCATATTTTGGGTTTTTCCTAATTCTGACTGGACAAGGGTGAAAACTTGACTTGAAGTTGTAAACAGTATGTTGGAAACCGAAGGAAAACGTCTTTGGACGTGCTTTAGTATTTCTATCATAACTTGATCTGTAGACCTCGGATTGTTCTGATTCTTGAACGAGTAGAAAGATAATTTAAAGGGATACAATTCATATGTTTAACACTTTTCCATATTCAGATTCCTTCATGCTCAAATTTGGCCCGAAAGATTCTTGCCACGGCAAGGAAAAAGCTTCGCTGCGGCGAAACTGCATCAGATGTGAAAAATAAAACAACGCATTTTGGCTTGCTAGGGCTTGGTCCTAAAGTGAAAGAGGTATAAATTAGCACAAAAATGAAAGAAAAAGGATCTTGGTTCGTCATTTGGAAGGCAACTTTTAGAAGGAGAAGATTATTGAAGATTTGAGCTTCAAATTAGAGAAGATTTCTCCATCTTTTGCTTGTTTTTCAATGATGAATCTTGATTCAGTTTGTTTTTGTTATTTTGTTTTGTTTTTGAGTATGAACTGAGTTGTTTAGCCGAGGTTTGATGTAACCTTGATACAATGATTCAAATTTATATGAATTGATTTACTTTGAGTTTTAATTTCATGATTGAGTATTTATCTCTTTGCTTAATGACTTTTGGGTGCCATTCAAATGTGTGTTGTTCACAATGAGACTGAGAAATGATTTGCGATTGTGCCTCTTGGGATAAATACCGTAGATTAAGCAAACGCTAGAGATAGGTTTAGCGATTTATGAAATCTAGATAGAATTCCATAAAGCTTAAAAGACTTTGAGCTATTAATCTTCATTAAGCTTAAAAGACTTTAAACTATTAATCTTCATTTTGTTGGGTGCGGAAGCTTAATAGGGATAAGTAGGAAAATATAGCCTAAGAATGTATGTTTTACAACTTAGGAAATTCGATTTTCAATCAAGGAATTAGAACTTGGGTAATAGATTCTATGATTTGGGTTAGTGTATCTAGGTGAAATCAACACCTTAGCATTTTTTTTAGCATTTTGTTTAATTAGTTAAGTTGTTGGGTTTTGCTTTAATTTCATTATCATTCATTTATATTTTCTTAAATTGTATTTAGTTAGTTAATTTTCCATCAATCCAATTTATTGTTGCTTCAATTAGGACTTAAACTAGAGAAATCGGTACTTAGTAACACTATCCTCATGGGAACGATACTCTACTTATCACTTTATTATTTTTTGCTACTAGTGCACTTGCTACATTTGCATGTTTGTCAAAAATACGCATCAGTTAACGTTTTTGATTATATTAGATTTAAGTGGATCGTTAGATTCCCGTGGTTTTTTTATCTCTTCACATTGAAGAGGTTTTTCCACGTAACAATTTTCTTGTGTTTCTTTGTGAATTGAATGTTATTTTCTTATGTTTTCACTAGTTGATTAGCAAACAGTGATGGAGCGAGGGCCTCCCCTGGGCAAAAATCCTGGGTCCGCCACTGCTTTCAACTGCAGAAGCAGCCATGAGATCTTGAAGTGTTTGGGAGAACTTGGAGAGCTGTTGCTCTCTCAAGGGAATTTCTGGACCAGGGCTATAGCTATTAGCTGAATTGTTCATGCCAAAATGCTTAATGCCAGGTTTTGGCATGAACCATTCCAGTGCCTTTTTGTACAAATCCCTGGAAAAGGAAATTCAATGGCTCAGGGATTTTTTACAATAAAATAATCACAACTAAAAAAGAAACGACTCACAAAAGAGTCGGAATGTGGAGAATTGATCTCTAAGTTTATTGATTGTGTACTTGAATTCTCTAACTGTCAGTGAAGCAACTTATATATAGTTTTTATTCAAGGAAGGTTCCAAGCCACTAAGCTTGAAGAATCATACTTTTAACTCTATGGACCTCATGGAGTCAAGAGAAATAACATTACCCCACTATCAGGATTTAATAAATCAAGCACTTTTTGCCATTGTTGGATTCACAGTACTTATTTGTGAGCAAAATGTGTCAATTATTTTACACAAAAATTGTCACATTCCACATCGCTAACGAATGACTTTGGGATTCGATTTATAAGACTTGAGTCCTCGTAACTAGGCCGATGTGTTCTAGGTAAAAGACACTTGCGTGAAGTCTAAATACGAATCAGTGCCGGCATGCTCTGAAAGTGGATAATACTATTTGATTAAACCCGGGATATGACAAAAGAATTGATGTTTGTTTGAAGTGGAGTTCAAATTGGAGGTTGATCGCAGGAATTCTTAAGGACCAAGAAGGGAATATATGTATTTCCTTTTCAGATTAATGTTAAAGCTAGTGCATAAATTTGTTTTTTCTTGATATGACTTTAATGAAGTGCTTGATGACTTCTTGTCCATCTTAATTCATTGCCTCTCATTCCTCATCTACAGTTAATTGGCTTTCATCGATTGGATTTCAGGTTAGTGTTTGATGATGTTATTAATTAGTGTTTGATGACGTTATTAATTAGTGTTGTTTTAACAAGAATATTTTCAAAAACTTTGGATCTAGATTTAGTCAATCTTTGTCCTCCAAACATTTCCGAAAGTTAATGGCTTGTCTAGAAAGTATGTGCACCATCATAAATTAATACATAATATATATCTTGAAAAGATTATAATCTTCTTGAAAGGGTAAGTTTACAATATTAGTGGTAACATTATATCTGATATGATTTGGTGACGGAGTGTCCGAGTCAGCTTACGCGCATCTCAACTAATCCCATAAGATTCTGAAGTTGACAGTTGGGTAAATCCTCTATGTAATTACCCTTATTAGCAACACAAATGAATCGAATTTAGAACCTCTTAAGTAATACTCCAAAAATCTTAGCTAACTATTGAAACACCTAATGATGGTTATGATCTAATAGTTTACATGGGGATAATATTATCTTTTAGAATAATATAACTAATTTAGTTTTAAAAACTAATATCAGTATATTACCATCGATAGTTTTTTAGGATAAATACATATATAATATTATTTTATTAGACAAATATGCATATTATTTGAATATAATAATATGATATATTTATCTTTGTGTTGATATATGACTCTCATTTTCTTATAGATCTTGACTATATATGAATATAAAAGATTAATTCTTTGAAGTTGAGGGAGAACTCAAATTGAAAAATGATCTGAGTTCCCTTTTAGGTAGATGTTAAAAAGTAAATAACTTTTTGAGTTGACAGAGCTTTATTGGGCTTAGTGCGGCATGCATCTACCCCATAAAATGGGAAAATACATAAGATTCGTTATGCAGTTTTAGAAACAAATGATTTAACACAAAACACTTTCAACTTAATAACCCACAATTTATTTAAATATTTGACATCCTCCAGTCTCCAGTACTCTCCAATATATTTTTTACACAAATAGCAAGTGACATGAATAGTAAATAATAAACAACAAAACACAAATAAGCAGCAAATTAACAATCCACTTATTAAATAGAGTCAAGAGAAAGCTTTCAAATGGTGGCCATATTAGCACTAAGATTTGAATCCATTGCCTCTGCAATACTCAAGAAGACCTTTCCTCCAATGTTATCCACAAAGTTGGCAAGCCTTAGCCTGTGAATCACTTGCCATTTGGGGTTGGCAATGGCTAACTAAAGATGGAGAAACTAAGTGTAAGAAATTCCCACTGAAAATGGATTATTAATGTCAATTAATTAAAAGTAGTATCAACACTTTATTACCTTCATTCCATTTGCTTCAAGATTCTCATTCAATTCCTCTAGAGAAGCAATTCCAGATGTATCAATGTTTATTAAGTCTACCACGTAAAAGAAAAGATCAAGTTATTGTTAAACAAATTTTTAATATGAATTTGTAACACAAATTCTAAATCGTTGATCTATTGTAATCCAATTGGTCTCAACGGAGAAGTTAGTGGGAGGTATATGCTTGCATTTTTAGTTTGTGTATCTCTAAGTTTCGAAGAAAAATATCCTTATCCACATTGGAAATTCAAACAAATTGGAAACAAATAATAATGTGTACCATTTGAGAGATATAACACTTACTTGACATGTCAAGAAGCACAAGTTGAATAGTCCTTTGTGACTTTTCTTCGGTGTCTTCATGATCTTTCTCTTCTGTTATCCTTCTCATAATCCTTTAGCAATGACAATAAGAAGAGAACTATAGTCTTCATCTTTTTAGTATATGGGAGCTTTAACTAATTAAATAATTATATTTAGACTGAAATATATATACCTTTCTTTAACAAAATTGGCATTTGCAAAACAAAGTAAGGCAGATTTGACTTGGATTATGAGGATTCCAGGAGTCCTGACTGCGATAGGATATTGCTTGATATCGCGAAACAAATCGGTTCCAGGAAGTCTTCCGAGCTTTTCTATGCCTGGTTGAATTGAGATCAGGATTATCTTCGCAAATGATATTGCTACCTGCAGCAGGCTAGCTCATTTGTATTAGCATCTTTCTCCCTTAACAAACTCCAATATTATTTCACCTATTCAGGTCTAAATTAATGAATAAATTAACAATTAAGGATCCTGTTTAGTATCTGAAAATGTTAGTCCAAAGATTCTCAAATGATATAAACAAAGAACCTATTATTTATTTTTTACTTTATTAGCATTAGACAAGTTGTGTTGCCATAATTTTTGGTGCGGTATATAGAACTATAAGTGCCATGAAAAATGATTAAACTGTTTACAAGCTTGGACTCCATCATGCACAGTTTACCCAATTCATATATTCAAAGTTTAAATTGAAAGTATTTTCCACCACAACAGTTGAAGCATTTTAGATGAGATGGAGCCACCCATTATGAGCCATTTTCTTTTGTTGTAGAGACAGAGATCCATTGATTGATACATCCAGTAAAAAAGAATCAGAATTGATAGATTTGTCGAAACACGTATTAAAGAATCAAAACAATTCATCTAGAAGGATAGGTTAAGTGGGTGGATAAATATATTTTCAGAGTTTGTTGAAAGAGAAAATGCTCGCTCGATGTTTGGTCTGAATAAATGTGTTCTTCAATACTTGCGAAAACACGGGGGATAAAAAAAAAGTGTACTTACCGCGACAGAAAGACCGATCTCCACTGATCCAAACAATACACCAAAGAAGGCTCCAATGCAGGCAAGGAAGTCTAGTTTGTCCGCTTTCCAAATATTGTGAACTTCATTAAGGTCAATGAGGCCAGGAAGAGCTGACAGAATAATTGAAGCAAGGATTGCAATTGGGGTGTAATACAAGAGCCTTGTGAACAATTCTAATGATATGAGCACTGTGATGGCCATCACTATATTTGACACTGCAGTTTCACATCCAGCACTGAAGTTTACAGCAGTGCGTGAGAATGAACCTGAAGATTAGTTTAAAAGAGTTATTGCAGCACAATATGGTTAAAAGCATTACTAGATGTGACACTAGCTCCAAATTTAACAATCTGGAGGTGTAATTATATAGAATGGTCAAGATGTATGAGGTGAAGGTAGAGCTTTTGAATTCTACATCCATCGTCTTGTTGGAGAAGTCATTCGGCTAATAATATATGCATATATGTAATATCCACTACCCATCTCCTCTAGCAGGGATTGGAAAATTTTGTTTTTCACGTATTGTCTTTACCCACTTTATTTAGTGAGAATTCAGACTTATCTCTTACTTAGCTCTTTTTACTGGGGAACTGCTTCCCCCCTCAAACATGATGATTGTAATTCTCTAAGCTCTACACGAGGAGGTGGGTGGAGATATTACATATATAGTATAAGGTCTTTTTTGGGTGATTCCAATAGCAAAATTGTATCTATTAGATCTAAAGAAAAAAATATCAGGTCATGTGGAAACAGGTCGACGTTACTCAACTATATAAGACTCAAAATTAAAAATTGCTTAAGTCTAAGCTGTATATTAGGATGATTAATTAAGGTACAAGATGCTAAATGCAGATTTATAAAAGAAGGGGCTGGCTCTGATCGAAATGAGGATGCAAGACCCATAAAAAAAATGATATTTCTGAGAAATCAATTTGAAATTGAAATAACAAAGAAGCTTTAATTTACCAGTGGCCACATAGCAAGATGTAAAGGATCCTACAATGTTCATGAAGCCAAAGGCAACCATTTCCTTATTTCCATCTAGGTGGTATCCTTTAATTGAAGCAAAGGATCTGCCAACAGCAATTGCTTCCTAGTGTTGAAATTATGATTCAAAATCAGGTAATTAATTAGTAATTTTCATAATAAATATTCAAGAAAAAAAGGAAATAATATTTTACAATCATAAGAGACTCACAGTGAGTGCAACAACAGCAGCAATCAGTCCAATTTTTGCCACTTCTCCAACGTGTTTGCCAGTGAACCGTAACTGGTGCACTGAACTTGGATTTAGGCCTTTTTCAATGTGCTTCACTATTTTAACTCCATGTTCATCAGCTCTTGTCAGGAATACAATGAGAGTTGATAAAATAACCGATACTAGCGGCGCAATCGCTGGCACCCAGAAGAGTTTCTTGTTCCTCCTTCCCTGTCAGAATTAATGAGCAATAAGTTCATCAGAATTCTAGAGATATTAATTCTCTGAAACTAACTGGACTTAATTCGGTGAAAGGAAGAATGAACAATGTGGCTTCAGATATCAATGTATAGTACTTACCAGGAATCTAGTAACTAAGATGAAGCTCAGGAATGAACACCCCAGGATAAAGTTATCAGGATTCCACTGAAATGAGTAAAAATTGAAGGGTAAATGAACATATTTAAGGAGCCAAAGCCATGTAACTCGTACTTATAACCTTTACTTCTGATAATATGTTAAATTATTATTCGACTCGAAAGCTTAAGTTATCAGATAATGACACAAAATTAATATTTAAATGTGATAGAATTTTATGACAAAAAGAAAAACAATGGAAAGAGAGGAACATTATTACCGGATGATGAACTGATTTCCACACAGCTTTCATAACAGAGATAACATCAGTCTTGTTTGTAAAATAAGTAATTCCAAGCAGTCCCTTAAGTTGTTGAAGACCAATGACAATGGCTGCACCAGCCACGAACCCAACAATAGCAGCATGTGGCAAAATATCAACAAGAAAACCCAACCTGTGAATCAAATAGTGAAAAACCAACAAAAAGTGATTAATTACCACTCTTATAATTGGCTTGAAACAACAATAACTAAACAAGAAGCAGAATAAAATGACCCACCTGAACAGCCCAAAGGCAGCTTGAAAAGTGCCCGCGAAAAAGGTTGCAGTCAGAACTAAATTTCTGTATTCAATTGGATTAGCCTGAGGATCTTCTAGTTTCTGAATCATTGAAGACAAAAGCATTGACACAACCGCCACAGGTCCAATTGCTATTTCTCTTGAAGTCCCCATTACAGCATAAATTAAAGGTGGGACAGCACTTGTATCTAGAGCAAACGAAAAATAGTTCTTATAGAGGAAATTAAATTAAAATTTTCTTCGTTATTTTGACATAAATCGAACTTCATTTTGAACTTACAGAGGCCATATTGAGGATCAAGCTTCGCCAAGGTTGCATATCCAATGCTCTACAGGAAACACACATTAAAATTGAGCAAATAAATTTTAGTATTATTTAAATTTCCTAAGATTTTACCTGAGGGATGCTGAGGCTTGCAAGAGTTAATCCTGCCATTAAATCGTTCTTAAATTTTGTTGCCTTGTAGTTTCGGCACCAGGAAAGAATAGGAAATATTCCTTTCAGAAATGAAGCCACATGTTTTGATCCAGGCTCATTCTTGAACTTGTTTCTTTGAAATGAAACACTTTTTCTCACTGAGTGAACAAGATCATTCCAGGGCCCTGGTGGCGTGGGAGAATTAAGCAGCCATTGAGCTCTCTCATTGTGGTCGTTGTTCAGCTCCAAGTCGAGGATTTCCTGGACATTGGAGTTTTCAGAGGCTGGAGAAGCATCCATGGCCATTGATTTGAAGTGTTTGGGGGAACTCGAAGAGCTGAAGCTGAAACTTTCAGGCTCTCTCAAGATTTGAATATCAGGGTTCGTTAAATTATCCATGAGAACGTTGTCAACTTTTGATGCTGAAGAGCTTGGAGAGTTTAAATGATCTTATATGCAACTAGAAAAGCTAAGTCAAGTGGCTGAGCTTTATGACAACAAAATTACATCACGTTCAAAGATTTGCATGTCCATTAAAATAAGAAGGGCATTTGCATGATGGTGATTGTACTCTTACATCACTATGATTTCAACTTTTAAGTAGTTAAACCAATTTCAAGGGAATTATTAATTCTCTTATTTTATACCAAGGGCAGATTCTGTAAAACCATTTGCTGGTGAAGCAAGGTCGGTCTTGATTTATTAAGATTGAAAGAATAAGTGCTGTTAGGTTAAAGTTGAGAAGGACTTGACCTTGGTGGAGCATTCCAGGCCTTAGTGGAGCATTCCAGGACAAAAAATATTTGCAAAAAGCCTGTACGTATCTCTGAATAGACTAATGAGAAGCAAATAAATGTTCCTTTCAGAGGTGCTCTAAGGCAAGGCAGATACAAACTCCTCAGCTAGTGCTTGCTGTTCGGTCTCCACTCTCACTTATTCTAATACATAAATTGAAATATATGCCATTTAATAAAGAAGAAAAGTAGAGCATTTGGAATGATTTTCCCATATGATTTGTTTGCTTAATACTGTTGGTTTTGATAACATTTTTGTTTCAATTATAAACAACATTACACTACTAATGTGTATTTTTAAAGGGTGAATTTTTGTTGGTTGGCTTTCTCTTGGTGATGGTTATCTTGTGTACTGTTTGGAGATGGTCTTGTATAGACTTTTGTTTTCGTCTTAACCCACGGTTTGTCTTGTGGTAGGATATGCATTGGAGATAGTCTTGTGTAGCTCTTTTGTCTTGGTTAAACCTTTGTTTTTGATTCTCCTAAGAGTTTGTCCTGTGATAGACTTGTTACCTTTATAGGCCTCTTTGTATATTCATTTTCTTTTTCTATTTAAAGCTTAATTACCCAAAAAAAATAAAATAAATTATACTACTAATAGTGTTTATACATGTAATATCCGATACTCAAATTAGCAGTCAATACAGATTTGTTTTTGGGTTTCACCCAAACGTTCTTCATTCAAAACGTAATTGTTTAGTTAAAAGATTCAAGTGTTCTAAACTGAATCCCAAACTTTTCGCTATTGATGTCTTCATCTAGATATTTCAAATTAAAAGAGGATTCTGAACCAATATATAAAATTGTTTTTGTGTGGATTTACTTTATCACATGATTTGTGATAGTTTCCAAAAAGGCGACTTGCTAATGTACTAATTCACTCTTAAATAATTAATTCCAATTATTGAATTGACATATAGACATTCCATGCCATAAAATTAATGCAATAATGAATTGATCATTTGCCAACAAGATTGCCTTTATGTGGCCATCCCATGTGCAAATTGCAGGATTGGTAATGGGTCTTGCACTATACTCTAGAGTGGAAGGTCTTTAATTTCAGTTATGTAGTGGGAGTCTTCAGAATCTTGGATGACTGTCATTTTCCCATAAATTGGGAACCTGACAAAATATAATAGCCATATATCCAAATGAAGTGCTATATAACCCTGGAGAATAAAGATATTGGGGCCAACCCCTTTACATTCTTCTTCAGTTTCACTAGAAGTCAACCATAAAGCGACCAAACCTTGTGCACACTTAGGATGAAATTATTGGAAGGATTTTTGTCTACATCTCCAAGAGGATTCCAGCTAAGGCCTTTGCATTGATGCTTATAAAAATAAGTGTTTTTTTTTTTTTTTTTCAATCTCTATGTGGGGATTAGGTTATGATAATTTCTTAATAATAGTTTATCAACTTTTTAATTCTTCTTTGTAAAGTACATTTAATGATTATAGAATTAGTGTCGGTAAAATATAATAGTTTTTAATTTTTTAAGTAAGCCTTTGAATCTTATTTAAAATATGTATTGAACTAATAACGTTATAAATTCAATATTATAATATGACTCGTATAACAAAGTATTATAGACCAACCAGAAATTTTGGCAACTCTAACATTGCTTAATTCCTGCCAAAGTTAAATGATATAGCAATCTTAATTCATAACCTACCACATCAATTTTTTATGATATATGTCCCTCTCTGGATGGTCTTTCTTTAAGGGGCTGCTTGGGGTTCCTATTATGCTATCTTGCACCTCTTGTTGTGTTAGAGATAAATTGTACATTTGCTATGTTAAGTTCCTTCAGACGAGGTAGAAGAAAGGCTTAAATGGACAGCTTTTTATGCATCTGGCAGCATATTCATTGGGTAGCTTGGGAGAACCTCATCCAGTCTATTGACACTGGTAAATGCAGTAGAGTGCATATTTGCACTGATGTCGTGAGAAAGGAGAATTTAAGTTCGGGAATCCTCCTTTTATTTTATGATTCTGGGAATGTTTTATTTGGAACGAAGTATTGGGCGAACTTCAGTTGTGCCTTCTTGGACTAGCTGTTACTAGCTTGTGCATGGAGACCCTGGGCCTGTGTAGTCTGGGCCGGATTGTTTTGTTTAGGCTTTTGGGCTAGCAGATTCGCCTTTTTTTTTTTTTCATTTGAATTTTCTATATAGCTGGTTCTACGTTAGTTGCCTGGGCCTTCTTTTTTGATTGGGCTTAGCTTGTAAAAGATGGTTTATTCCATTGTCTCTGGCCTTTGCTTAGTTTAGTTTGATCCTTGGGCCTGTCCAATGTCCAAGGCTCTTTTGAGAGAAGTTCTTTTCTCAATAAAATTACTTAAAATCTAATCTTTGATATGACAACTCACAATTGGTAAGATAAAAAGATTAATCAAAAACTAATTGTAAGCTGCAACGTCGAGGTTGTGAGAGAAAATTTATATAATTGGGTTATAAGTGTAATATTGTCCTTTTTTATACAATTATCGTGTTTACCTAAAAAAAAAAAAAAATTATTTGTGATATATATTTTATAAAGAAAATATTAAAGTGGATAATTACTGTTTGTTCAAACCATATTTGGACTTCTATTGGGCCCTGAATCCTGAATAGAAACTGGATTGGACAAAAGGAAGAAGCTCAATATCAGAACCCAAATGGCCATCAACTTCATTTCCACTAAACGATACACTTAAAAAAGGTTCAAAATATCATCATAAGCGTAACACCTAAAGAAAATCATCAGCCAATAATCTAAAAAGAAAGTGCTTTTTTAGGTATGGGTGCTTTTAATAGAATAAAAAAAAAAAAACAATTTAGTAATTATTTTTAGCCCAGAATGCAAGAAATGTAAAGCTTCACCCGGAACCAAAGATTAAAGTATGATATTGATTGAGTAGCAAAGAGAAAACACAAACTCTAATACAAAATATAAACTCACAAACACACCAAAGAGCATATTTGTTCTTGTTCTTTCTGGGTTTTTGGTTTGATCAGTCAAGTCACACAAATATATCAATCAATAATTAAATTAAGCTATGTACTTACATTAATCCTGAGCTCTTTTATCTCCCTCGCAAACATTCAACTAAAATCGTACGATTTTCTCAAATAAACATTCAACTACATACTCGATAATTAAACTCAAATTGAGACATACCAATTCAGTGCAAACAATAACATCAAAGGGCTAAACGATGATCATCGAATCAACTTTTGGAATTGGAGAGATGATGATTTGAGAGTGTTGATGCAGCATTACTTCCTTGATTAAACATCTCTTGTTGCTTCTTCCATTTCTCAATCTCTATATATAACAACCCTTTGCTTTCATCTTCTCCCTTGCTTTCCTTCACTCTAGCATTCTTTGATCCTCTCTTGATTTTGTACCCTAAATCAAAACACATCTCTTCTCCAATTGCCCTCAAAATTTTGATAGATATGAAAGAGAGACAAATAAAGCTATTAATTATGTATATATATATATAAATATGTTCTCATTGTGGCATAGAGGGGAAGTAATTGGTTTCATTTTCTATATGATTTTGTTTGTTCATGGGAAGTGACGGTGACTACAAGATAATGTTAGATTACTTAATAAGTAAGTTAGATAAATTGTTAAATTAAAATTACTTTAAGAATAAGTTAAGTCACTAGCATACAAGTTATGGGATCAAATATTAAGTTGGTGCCCAAATATCACGATCTTTCATGACATGACTTTGTTTATTTTATATCATTTTCACCTTTCATGGGGCCAACTTATTATGATATGGGTGACCATTAAATTTAATTTTAAAAAAGAATAAAAATAAAATTGGGTATAAATAATTTAGGGTTAATTTCATAGGGACAAAATAGGTTGGTTTGGTTATGTTGTTCATTTTCAAGATGTTACTACATAATCCCATTTTGATGTGAATGATAAAGGGTTCATCTTTTGCATGAATTGATATAGAACTCATATCAATTCAAAGTGATGTTACCGATTTATTATATCTAGACTTAATTAAAGGTCAAATTGACATACCTATCTCGAGGCCTTTTGCATAAAAGATTTAACTCTGGTTATCGATAATTGGAATCCAGATTTTTTTTTTTTAAAATAATCAGAAAATCTATTAGAAAGATGAACATCTATATGTAAATGAATCAGGTTGGAATGTTAAACCATATTATTCTCATGTCAAGGTAGAGATAATATAACCAAATTTGGGCAATAATATTTTATTTACAATGCAGTCATACAAACAGACAAAAATTACACAAAATTTATGTAAAATGACTACCTTGTTTTTCGTTTTTTGTCTGTTATATGACTTACTTGTATAACTTAGTTGTAATCATAACATTACTCAAATTTGAGCCAATTCAGACAAATGTGTCAATAATACACAAAACATATAAACGAACTTTCACGTCATGTTATGTTTATTATTCTTGATGTGGAATATGGACCAGCCCAATAACTTGAATCTCTCTTATTTGAAGTAATAAATCTCAGGGTTATTATCCCTCACCTCGAGAGATTTTCATTTTTTTAGTTTAGAATATCATTCCTCACCTCCCCTGAAATTTCAATAATTTTTTCAAACCTCCCGTATCCAGGCTATCCTATCCATTGTTTGATAACAAAATCCGTTAAAGGGAAAAGTCTATAAGCCCCCTCAGTATATAGATATTTCAAATAACCCTTTATAGTATAATTGTTTTTATTAATTTTTTTTTGGTAAAAATTAAAAGTAAATTATATTATTATTATTATTATTATTTTTTTAGTGGAATTAGGGGTAAATAAGGAATTCAATTGGTTTTGGAGTTGAGAGCAACTTGGTATTATTGACAGGGGTTGAACATAATTTCAAATATTTGTGGGGCATTTGTAATATAGATATACATAGGGGATTTAGAGAATTTTCTTTAAGAAAAATATTGTTAGGGCTACTGAAGAGGGATAGCTAATGACTCGTTTGGTGGTAAAGGGCCAGATTATGGTGGTCGGAGTCAATTGGAATCGTGTGCAAAAGTTTAATTTGTGGTGGCTAGTGATTAGAGATTGAAATTTGTTTTTTTTTTTTTGGGGGGTGTATTTTTGTCTTCGCAATCAATATTATTTTATTTAAAGGGAATTATCAACAAAATTTGTGTTTTTGATGGGAAAGTGGTATTTTAAAAGTTTGAGGATGCGAAACTGTTATTAAACTATTTTTTGGTTGGGAAAAAGTCATTAACTCTTTCTGAAATTACAAAAATTCTCTTATAGTTGAGAGTTTTAGATGTTGAAATAAATTGCAAAATGGTAATATGGTAATTTGGTAAATATTTACTAACTTAGGGCGATTTTTTCGTTGTCTAATAAGGCTCCGTTTGGTTCACTTTTTTATACTTTTTAGAAAAGTTTTTGGAAAAAAGTTAAAAAAAGTTGAATTGGGAGGGTATTACGATGTAGGATTTGGAAATAAATAAAAATACTCCTTATGTTTGTTTATTTACTAAACACCCCTATAATAAAATATTAAAAGTTAACAAAAATACCCCCAACCCACCCATTAAATATGGATAGCCGGCCACCACCGCCGGAGAGTGGCTGGAGTCATTGTATCGGCGCATGACCGCCTAGATCTTGTCAGTCGTGCGCCAATATGGCCTTTTTCGGCTAGATCCACGGTAGATTTGGCCAACAAAAGCCAGATCTGCGGCTACATCTATCATTGATGGCCAGATCTGGTCGTATTTTCTCATAAACGATGGCCAAAGATACGGTCGTCGTTGATAGTCAACGACGACCATGTGTTCCGTGCCGTGACGCATCGCACGCCAGATCTATCGTGGATCTATCCGAAAAAGGCTAGATCGGCGCACTATCGACCAAATTCAGCCGGTAGTGCGTCATTATACTAGATTCCGGCTATTTTCTGACGGTAGTGGCCGGAATATGGTAAATATCGGTTGCTAGGGTTTTTTTTTTGCAATTTCTAAAAAAAAAATTAAGGGTATTTAATTAAATTAACAAATTTAGGGGGTTTAAAAAAAGTTGAATAATATTGAATAATTTTGTGATTTTTTGCAATTTTACTATTTAACTTTATTGGGAATACTAATAGTAGTATTCCCAAAAGGAAACCAAACCGAGCCTAAAACTTTAGGAAAGTTTGTTATTGCAATAAACCTTAGGGGTTCCATGTTTAACTCTGAATTTGATAATGTTTCAAGAGTGGAGTTATTGGCATCCCACTAATGAATGAAAGAAACCCCAATCTCTTAAAACACACCATTCCAAAATTTTTAAATTTTTGTTTTCTTGTAGCACATCTTAAATTCCACAAATACCCTTCATTCAATTTTTTTTTTTTCTTTTTTTTGAAGAGTTAACATTTTATTCCCTTCACTTCTGCTATATACCTCTCACAAGTTTTATTCCTAAAACAAAACTTTAGATAATCAAATTCAAAAAAAAAAAAAAATGAAAGCTAAAAAAAAATCCTTACAAATAATTTCAAGAACATAATAGAGTGACACAACATAAAAATATATATAAATTAAAGTAGCTACTAATACATTGAAGAAAAAATTAACAATAAATTTATACGTGACTACAAACGTTTTCAAATATCAAATCTTATCTTTATTATTCATTCTCATAAAAAAATAATGGTTTATCGGATAATACATAATTGTGGGGTGTCAAAAATATTTATAAAGAATATAAAATGATCCAGAGCATGGCCCACCCTCAATTTTTTTAAAAAAAAAAAAATGTTATTCTATTTTATTTGACTTTGGCCCACCCTTAATTTTTATTTTTAAATATTAAAAAATGTGACACACCCTCAAATTTAGGACTAAAAAGTCCTGATTTGCTCTCCATTTTAATACTAAAAGACTTGGCCCATCGCCCACCTTCAATTTTTTTATAAAATTTGTGAAAGTAAAACCTTACTCTGTTACAATTTGCAAACCCTCAGTCCGGCAGTCCCTCACGTTTTTGCACAGTTCCTCTGCTGCACTCTTTAATTCTTCATATTTCAGACTTTAACCAAATTTAATCAACTATTTTCTCTCTAGTTAGTACTTCATTTTTTTTTTTTTTTTTTGTGTTTGTACAACGCTTTTCTTTTATTTGTGTAGTGTGTATTAGCATAATAGCATTGTGCATTGAATTTTTTATTGAGAAAACTTTTAGGAAAAAATGGAAAGTTTTTAGATTCTAATATTTTCTGATAGGTAAATGATTGTTTTGTGGTCCCAAAATTTGGAAGAAAAATAATATATAGATAATAGAAATAGAAATATAGATAAAACCAAGGAGGCTTTTACTTTTATATATTGTTTAAGTCTTTAAGACTTTAAGTTGATGATTGAAAAACTTTAAGTTGGAAAATTTAGAATTTCCGTAGTTATTATAGAATTTAATTCGTGAGTTAATTTATTTATTTGTATTTATATAATTTTATTTTCTTGTATTTAGATATGAAAAAATATTTTAAAAGAAACTCAATTGCTAAGACATCTCAACTTTGTTATGGTGTCAATGATAATGAAAACCAACATTTCTTCAAAGAAAAATTGCTTCGAAGTTGACTTGGAAAATCTTCCTTTTGATCCTGGATTTCGACCAAGAATTACGTTTGTCATCCTAATGTTCGAGACCAAGTCAAAATGCGTTATTTACAAAAGGATCCTTGTCAACCTCGCAACCATAAGTTTCCCAAATCAAAATCTGGTGATCATGAACGGAGTTTCCAACATTCTTGGTTTGACAAATATCCTTATTAGTTGGAATATAGTGTTGAGAATGATGCTGCATATTGTTTATGTAGTTATCTTTTCAAACCAGAAAAAGGTGAGCAAAGTGGTAGTGATTCTTTTGTTCTTGATGGGTTTCGCAATTGGAAGAGACTTGAAAATTTTAAATATCATATTGGAGGTCCTAACAGCTATCATAACCAAACTTTGAAAAATTGTCAAGCTTTGATAAACCAAAAGTAGTATGTGAGTACAATTATTAATAAGAAATCTGACCAACAGCGAGAAGATTATCGTATTCGGTTGAAATGATCAATTTTTGCTAGTTGACTTCTTCTTCGGCAAGGATTGCCTTTTGATGGCTATGATGAGTATGATAATTCAATGAATCAAGGAAACTTTCTTGAACTTTTACACTACATAGCTGAGCAAAATGAAGAATATAGATTAGTAGCATTGGAGAATGCTCTTGGACATGATAAATTGATTGCTCCTAATACCCAAAAAGACATAATCAATGCATTTGCAGTTGAAACCATCAACAAACTAATTAGTGATGTTGGAGATGCTTTTCTTTTTCTATATTAGTTGATGACGCTCGTGTTGGATCCAACAAAGAGCAATTGGCAATTATCTTACGTTATGTAAATAAAAGAGGATGTGTTGTTGAGTGTCTATTGAGCATTATGAATGTCACAGATACAACTGCTTTGTCACTAAAGATGGGAATCAAAACATTGTTCTCTAAATACAATTTGAGTATATCAAGATTACGTGGACAAGGTTATGATGGTGCAAGTAATATGCGAGGTCAGTTTAATGGGTTAAAAGCACTTATATTGAAAGATAATGAATATGTCTTCTATGTTCATTGTTTTGCTCACCAACTTCGACTTGCACTTGTAGTTGTGGCAAAAAATGATATAAATATTGAGAGACTTTTTTTCAAAGTTTCTTGTGTGATAAATATTGTTGGATGGTCACCTAGACGTCGGGATCTTCTTAATGAGAAACAAGCTTTGAAGGGATTTTATTGAGCTTGATTAATTTGTTTTCATCTGTTATTGAAGTGCTTGAGGATCTTACTGAAAATTATGATAATAGAGTTGAAGCAAGTGATTTGGTGGATTATATGACTTCTTTTTATTTTGCTTTTAACCTGCACATGATGAAAAACATTTTAGGAATCACATTTGAACTTTCACAAGCATTGCAAAGGAAGGATCAAGATATTATAAATGCCATGTCTTTGGTTCACTTGTTGAAAAGAAGAATATTGTTGATAAGAAATAATGGATGTGATAATCTACTTGATGAAGTTTCTCATTTTTGCATTGCTCATAATATAAATGTACCAAATATGGAAGAGAAATTCGTTGCACGAGGGAGATCGCGGTGTAATGTTCAAGAGATGACAAATTTATTTCATTATCGTGTCAAGTTGCTCTATGTCATAATAGATTTGCAACTATCAGAGCTTAACAGTCATTTCAATGAAGGTAATACAGAATTACTTATTTCCATGGCCTCCCTAAACTCAAGTGATTGCTTTCAAGCATTTGATAAGGGAAAATTAGTTCGTTTTGCTCAATTTTATCCACTTGAATTTTCTTTTACTGATCTTATGGCACTTGAACTTCAACTTGATAATTACATTGATGATATGCGCTCAAATAGTAATTTTTCAGAACTAAATGATACTACCAGTCTTGCTCATAAAATGGTTGAAAAGAAGAAGCGTCTTATTTACTCATCGGTATATTTGCTTACCAGTTGCAATTGCAACTGTAGAAAGGGCATTTTCTACTATGAAAATTATGAAGACTCATTTATGCAATGGGATGGGAGATCAATTCTTGAATGATAACCTAATTACATACGTTGATAAAGATATATTTAACAGTGTTGATAAGGAGATGGTGATTTAACGATTCCTCAATATGAATATGAAGCCCCGCCGAGGATAATAGTAAATGTAATTTTTTTTTCTTTTTGTGACAATTTTGACTAGAAAGACAGAATATGAATGTTATGTATAGTTAGTTTTCATTTGTAAAAAATTCTTAGATCCGCCCCTGTATAAAATGAACGTTAATTTTAATAATTTAATATAGAGATAAATTAAATTTATCGTTATAAAATTTAATAAAAAGTAAAGCTTTTTTAATTGGGGCTTCATTAGGTCTACTATTTAAAAAAAAATAAAAAAATACTTCATCCTTATGCAAAAATGAAAGCCCATATTGGACCCACTATTCCTCTTACAAGCCCAACTCTCCTAAACACATCTTCTGTTGCCCACTATCCCTTTTGCTGGAGATTCCATGTTCATTATTCCTTTAATGTCATTTTCCACTATAATCTTTTATGATTATTCATAATATACACACTTATTAATAATACATTAAATATATTTATTTTAAAATAATAATATAAGATAAGCTCCTATTGACTATTGGTTCTTTTTGGTTTTTTATTGCTAAATTTCTACTTTATTTTCTAATTATTGAACAAGCATTTGATATATATTTGACCCTATTTTGTAGGTAATAATTAATATTTAAAATTGACATCAAACTACCCCAATGACCAACTTTTAACTGTTATTAATTAATCGATATCAAAGTGTCGGCTGATATCAAAACGTCGGCAAGATAGTTAAATGTATATACTTGACATCTTTATATTGTCTTTCCATGTCAAGGTGGGATAATATAACAATAGACCTGGCAAAACGGGTATGGACCCGAGGGTCGATCCGTACCCGGGTAAAGAATATAGGGTATGGGTTCAATAAATTAAACCCATTTTTGTTTGACCCGTACCCGTACTCGGTCCAATAAATTACGGGTCATACGGGTGAACCCGTGGGCACCCGCGGGCACCCGTATAACCCTTCTATTCTGTTTTGATTATTTTGAACTAATGAATCCCTAAAACTAAACTAAAACTAAAAGTCCTTTATTTTTTATCACAGATTCACAACACGCCTCACCCGACGCCTCCCTCTCTCAGTCAGGTCATCACGAATCCATCTCATCTCGATCTCTCGACTCTCGGCCTCGATCGCGGCCGCATCGTCACGTCATCACTCATCGTCTCTCAGTCCATCGCCTCATCAGCCTTCTTCGATTAATATTCATCACTTCGTCACTACGGTAACGAAATAGAGGCTCAGTCGCTCAGAGAGAGATCAGAAGCGAAGTTCGGCAAAAACAGGTTTCTTCAAAAACAAATCATTTTCGATTTTTTTTATTTTTTTGGGAAGCGAATGAATTTTTATTCGAATGAAGAGTTTTTAGGAAGAATTGTTTGAGTTTCTTTCATAGTTGCTTATGTTTGGTTTGGTACAGTTTGATGGACCCGTATGGTTTGGTATAGTTTTATGTTTCAGTTTGTCCTTGGTTTTAAATTTTGTTGTTTGGTTACTTAGAAAGTGGAGGAAAGTTATGGAAATGAATTGGAAAGAGTAGAATAGCAATGGATCTTGTTTATGTGTTCTCTTTATGGGTTTGTGATGATTGAAATGGAAATGAATTGGAAAGAGTAGAATAGCAGACTTTGTTTGGTTGCTTGGAAAATGTGGAACGTGAAACACAATGAAGTTGTAGATACCAATGTGTTCTGCTGATATTTTGAATAGAATTGCAAACTCATTTCAGCAGAAGGGTTGTGTTAGGCTTAGTTTAGTTAGTGCTGGTTTTAGTTATCTTTAGTTTCATAATGGTGAAAAATCTAGGATTTCAAGTTCATGTTATCAGTAATTACTAATTAGGTGGACTATTTATAATTTAACATTAATCAATCTATAAATAACTCACTTATGCATAATTGCTACATAGAATCTATTATGAAATAGACCAATTTTATACAAAGAAGAAATATATATTTAATCATCAATTAATATACACAGCACTCAAACATAGTTTGAATAAAACTGAATGACAATGTCCGGGAAATTCCCTTCGAAATTAATTGTCTCTTTCTTGCATAAAATTTGACACCTTAAAGCTTAAGCTACAAGTTACAATTGATACAGTTTCTGAGCTGACCTGATCTTGCTAAACAAGTGTTTGACATTGTAGTGCAAGTAGATTTACTGAATAATTTCTGATTAACTTTAATATGAAGCCAAAAATGGGGCTGACTTTGTTCAATCCGATAAATGTCAAGAAGGAAAAGTTGCAGAAGAAATTTATAATAAAATTGAAGTAGTTTCCATGAAAATGGGTTCACTATATGCCAAGTGAGTGCATGCCAGATGGGAAACAATGAAAACTAAATAACAAAACATGTGTTCAGTCGTTGAGCTGATCTTTAATTATATAATACTAGTTATGTACCCATGTTTTCTTCATATAATTTAATTTATATCAATTCAAAATATTTATATTGACGTCCTCTTTAATTTTAAATCTGTTTGATAAACATGCTATATGAAATTGGCTATATGGATATGAGTTTGATATGCACTCGAACTTGGCTATATGGATATGAGTTTGAAGGTAACATGTTAACATACTATTTCGTATATTTTATTATTTACATTTATTAATATTTGTAATTGATCATTGTTTTGTAGATAATGAGGTGAAAGATGATTCGGATGATGATCTTGATGTGCCATTGACTGATCTCGAGACCGTGGAATCAAGAGACTTTATCACGCCCACTGTGGAATGAATATTTGCTGTCTTAAGAATTTTTTTGTTGAATATTGGATTATGTATTTGTTTATTTTAATTGGTATTTATAGTTTATTGACTTATTTGGTTTGTTTATGTGTAATTGTGTATTAGTGATTTTGTATTTGTTTGTTTTTGTTGGTATTTGTAGTTTTGTATTATATGTTATTGTTTGTTTATGTGTTATTTGTTTTTTTTTTGTTCATATTTGTTTATATTCTTAATTGAATTGAATTTAGAGTAGTTGATTTAGGGGGTGTAAATGTAAAAAATTAAAACTGTAGGAATTTTGGGGGTGTAATTGTCACAATTGAAAACTGTTAGGGGTGAAACTGTCAAAACCGAAAGCTGGAGAGAGAAAAAACGGTCCACCCGCGGGTCCACCCGTACCCGTATAGGGTAGGGCACGGGTCCAAAATATTGGACCCGTATAAATCCACCCGTATAAGACTCGTACCCGTTTTACCCGGCCCGTACCCGGCCCACCCACCCGTTTTGCCAGGTCTATATAGCAATAACTTTTTTTGGGTCAATATAAATATGAACATTTCAAATAATTATGTGAAAGATGATCATCCCCTGTACCAATAGTAATCCTTGTTAGCTATATAAGTGGTAATATGAAAACCATTTTCTTAAGTATTCTAGTATTATTTAGTAAATCCTTAACTATTCAAATTTTTGGATAATAATGCATTTGTTTTGAAAATAATTTACAAGAATATTCATGGACTATTTTATCCTTATACAAAATATTTTTAGGATATTATTACCTTTGTACTTTCACCGAATTACCCAAGATAGATGGCCGGATTTGGCCACCACCGCCAAATGCCAAAACGGTGCATGACTGATCGAATTTAGCTGGTCATGCATTGATTTGACCGTTTCCCGACAGATCCATTGCCATTGAGGGGCCGTTTAGATCGGGTTAATATTAGATAACTAGGGTAATATTTTTTAAATTGAGCAGATGATGATGTTTGATTAGTTTGTAAAAAATTATTTCTGGGATATTTTATAACAAACAGTACCATTGGGGGAGCGGGGGTGGGTAATACAATTTTGTTTCTCATGTTGCCCCTAAACAGTTGACCATTTGGTCCAAATTAACCTTATATTTGTTAACATTTACAAAACACCCAATTCACTCATGCAGACAATTTTGTCCTCGCTTTTTAAATTTTTTTGGACGACATTGCCCTTGTTATTGTCATTATTTATAGAAATGTCATTATACTCATAACTAGTCACCACTGCCAATCACTGTCGACTGCTATCAGAGGCTGTCAAAAATCGCCATAATGGTGTACGATCGGTCGTATATGGCCAACCGTGCATTGGTGAGGCTATTTCCAACCATGGATCATAGATCCAAGGTCGGAAAAGGCCAGATCTAGCTGTTTCACGGCTAGAGATGTGGTCGTGGAACGGCGACTAATCTACCCGATCGTTTCATAGCCAAAGAGCTAGCCATTTCACGGTTAGATCTATGGCACTATCGACGTCATGACCAGATCTGTGGTACTGTCAGCTGTGGTGGTTAGCTGTCAGTAGCGGCTTGAGGTAGGTAAGGGTGTTTTTGTTAAGATTAAAACGTTTTTTTATTGCTAGGGTGTTTTTGCTAAATCTAAAAAGTATGGGGTTAAAAGAATTATTCAAAAATAGTAATAAAAAATACTGTTTTATTAATATTTAAAAAGGAAGACAATTTAATAATCTATAAAACATATCCACCCATTTATCCTCTCAACTAAATATATTATTTATCAATTTATTCGAATCAACCAAACACATTTTCGAAACATTTCCAATAATCTTCAAGTTGATATCTTATTCTATTAAAATAATAACCTCCTATAATAAAACATTATACGATCCAAATCTCCTCTGATACTAGTATAATTTTACCTTTTTGTTCTTTTCCTTCTTTTTCTCAATATGTTAATATTATATAATTTTTTTTCAAACGTGACTCATATTTCTTATACTCACCAGAGCTGGTGGACAAAAATTTGCTCGGTAAGGTTTCTGGAAGTTTTCACTTAAAAAAAAAAAAGAAAGGATGCTAGGTTAACACTAATATCAGTTTTTCCATCTATTTCTCTCAATTTGTCAGAAATAAATTAATGGTAGTACCATTGATCCACTCCTTTGAATTTTCTGTTAAATTTATGTAATGGAAATCTTGGACCTATTTTTTTAAAGCATATTTTAGTAAACCCCGTATATTTAATGAAATAACAATGGCACTCTGTTAATTTCAGAAAAGCAACCTCAACTCTTTTTTCGTTAAAAAATGGTTGAGACAAATCTATTAGTATAGAAATAATTGTATTCATCCTTTTAACTCTAAGGAATCTATATAGACCATCGTGTCAATTGCCAATAGTAACCTTTGGGTCAAGGATTTTTTTTTTTTTTAAATTAATTAGTTAATTAATTTTATTGGAAATCGAAGGCAAATAAGGTATTCTCTAGTTTAGATTGTCATATAATAGATTCATTTAACATAAACAAATAACATGGAGTTGTGAGCTATTACCAAAAGCAGAGAGGGCTTATATAAGATTCATGTAGCCAATACTAATCTCTCAACTTTCGATTGTCTAAAGATAGTCTCCAAACATCATTGAGTTTGTGGTTGGCTTCAAACTATTTACACCTAAAGTAATGCTACAAACTATTCATTGGTCCCGCCTACTTGTATACGTTTCGTTTGCCTATTTGTAAATTAACTAACGACGAACTGTCACGTTGGAGGTTGTAAGAGAATGTTGTGAGATTGAATCATAGACTTAGCATTACTCTTTATGCTTATAAAACCCAAGATTTATGGTTGTTTGTTTGTTCTAAAATTTTTGGTGATTATAGGTCTAGAGTTTGTTTCATTAATTAACTTAGATAAACAACATAGATTTGGAATGGGCTTTTATCGGGCCCTGAATATGCAATGGGAATTTGATTTAGAATGGGCTTTTATCGGGCCTTGCATCTGGAATGGGATTCTAATAAGGAATGGATTTAATCGGGCCTTGGATCTGGAATGGGTTGGATCTTTCCTTTTTGTTGTAAAACTATTTAAAAGTGATTTTAATAAATAAATATTTCTTTTTATATTTTTCGTATATAAAGTTGATATCCCAAGTATTTGGTTACTAAACCCGGGCCAGGGAAAGCCAGTCATGTGTGGTGATTACTCGACCTTAACCCCACCTTCAAATACATGAGATAAAGAGTTAATTGTTGTATGCGAGAGTTGAAGAAATTGAAAAAATTTAACATAGATAAATAAAGACCTAACAATTCATGAATTTTGGTAGTACTTAAACTCTTAATTTAATATATATATATATATATATATATATATATATATATATATATATATACATATATTTCTTTGTTATGAATTCACAAATTCTCTTTGGGGAACATACATGGGGGTTTTCATACATTTTAGTTGTGAACTAACAAAAAATAAAATGCATAAAATCAAGGGCAAAAACAGGAATTAATTTTCGGAGGGTTGACAAAATAAGAGTATAAATAAAAATTATAAATCTTACTGGTGTGAAATTAGAGTAATAAAAATTGCATATTTGATAAATGAGCTTTGTCATTAAAAATGAATATTCTATTTTGAAAACAAAGCACATATGATAAAGTTAATCTATTATAATCTTGTTGAGAAGAGAAGTAAAATTGTTTTTATTCTAAGAATTTAAAAGATAAGGGAGATGGGTGTGGAAACGAAATAAAAGATGGTTTGTGATGAATTCTAACTAGAAGTGTTTAATAAAATAAGAGAATTAGACTTATGAGGGCTTTTTTATTTTATTTTATTTTTTTTAATATAACAAGATAAAATACTTTGATATTTAAAAAAAAAAATATTTATATCTATAAATCTTTTCTAGTCAAATTTTGACCCTGGCCGCAGTGGTTCCACCCCTGCAAAAAATATGATATTTTTCAATATTTTTCAAATCTTGAAAAATGAAAGTGCCGAATCCACTATTTCCACACCCATAAGATTGTAATATATGCAGAATCAATCACCAGTAGGAGACTTGATGATAAAAAAGTAAAGAAGTCCAATATGAGTTCCTGAGTTATTAATATAGGTCCCAATTGAGAGGATTTATCTGGTTGTTTATTTCAGAACCCTAAAAAATTAATTAACGTACATATAAACTGGTGTTAAAAGAAAAACATTTGAAGGAACCATGATTGAATCGGAATAGTAAAAGAAACCAGAAAAAAAGATTGTCATAAAAAATGTAAAATAAAAACTTATTTATTACTGGATTCTTGTTTCCTTATAAGCTCCTGAAATAACAACCAACAAAAACTACTCAAATTTAGTGAGGCAAAAATGGAAGGAAATCACAACACAGACATAACAATAACCAGGATCAAAACAGAAATGAGGTTTCTGCCATGTAAGAATCGTTTTTCCAGGGTTGATTTTCCTGTACTAAGTAAGCTAATGAGTAATGATTCTTGTTTCTTTTTAAGTTGAAATCACAAGACAGAATCACATAAATTATGCCACATTGATGAGTAAATAGAAAAATCAGAATGGAGAACCCATGAAAGTTCCCTGGAACTTCCCCTGTTAATTGAAATCTCAATTTTATTGAATATACAAAGACACATATTCTTGATAATAATATGTTAGACTGACAAAGTATCCATCTCTCCCACAGGTGTCCTAATTTTATTTTATTTAATCCAGACTGAACTTTTGTTATAAAGATTTAATTATTGTATGCCAGAGTTGAAGAAATTGAAAAAATATAACATAGATAAATAGAGGCCAGCAAGGTTTTGTTTAGATTTAATACAAATAAAATTCTTGGAGGACGAATTTAAGTATTGACATCTGTTTAATAAAAGTAAAAGACAACTCAAATATTCATGAATCTCGGTAGTAGTCAAACTCTTTAATTTCGTGAATAATTCTGGGAAGTTGCCAGATAGTTCGGTTTCACCGAAACTTACAGGATTAAGATAATAAAACGATGAAGATAACATATTAAGATAGTCCAATTGATCCGTTGAATTTTGTTTTAATAAATTTTGGTGAAAGCTCGATTTCTCTCAAAGTTACGGAAATATATATTAAGAGTAAACGACTTCTTCCTACCCAAGGTTTGCCTTAATGACACTTTTCCACCCAAAAACTTTCAAAATATCACTTTTTTATCTAACATTTATATTCCGTTAATACTTAAAATATACTTTATTTTCTCAGCTAACATTCGTGAGTTACTAAGAGCTAGGGTAAGAGAAATTTTATAGAGTGAATGCCGGTGAATCGAATGGTGATGATCAATTGAATATTCACCGTCGGAATCAGTTGGAAATAAGTTAAAAATAGGAAACTATAGCTTTGTAGTGATTGACAATCAGCAAGAAATTATGTACCAAAATGAGAGGGTTTTTGTATAGAGGATACCAGATGTTCAAATAGTGGTAACGGAGAGAATTTTCTCCACCAGAATCGGTTTTAGGTAATAACGAAATATTAATTTTGGGTAGAAAAGTGATATTTTGAATTTTGGGTGCAAAAGGGTCATCAAGGCAAACCTTGGATAGGAAAAAGTCGTTTACTCTCTATATTAAATCTCAAACTAAATAATTCAATTAATATGAGAGATCAAGAATTCTAGTTACGCTTGATAGCAGAATCGTGTAGATCACTCGTGAATAATAATATGCATTTGTTTTACTAGTACTTTAATTTCCCCTAACTTGGTGTCATGTTGTTCATTCTTTTTTAATTAATATCTCCTCTTTCTATGGATTGCTTTGACTATATATATATATATATATATATATATATATATATATAATTTGTCCAAAAACAATACATTTCTGACTCAGGTAAGATTGTTCCATATAAGTGTTTCTCCAAGTAAACTTAAATGGTGTTATAAGATTAACAATTGGAAAAACTTGTATTATTATTATTTTTTAAAATTAAGGTTATGTCCTTGGAAAATTCCTATGTGCACAACTGGCATAATTGAGTTAAAGGAAATAAATTAAAATTAAAGAACATTAAATTTAGCATTAAAAAACCAACAAAGTTGGTCTATTTAAGTGAGCATGGTCTTCAGAATCACCACACAACTCAAAAGAACACTTAAATCTCTTAGTGTTCTCTTCATTTTAAGAAAGAAAAAGAGAAAAAGCAGCTTGGGGACTATGGCGGATACAGTAGTCTCACTAGTGGTGGAGAGGTTTGTGGAATTTCTCAGCAATGAAGTAGCCTCCTTACGAGGAGTAAATAGTAAAGTGCAGTTGCTGAAAGACGCTCTGGCAACTACGATTGGTGTCATAAAGGACGCAGAAGATAAGCAAGTTGACAATGAAGCAATAACCCTGTGGTTATCTGAGATCATTGGAATTGTTTATGATTGTGAGGATTTCTTAGATGAATTCAGGATCGAATTTCATGATGAGTCTTCAAATATGGCCATAGTCAACGAAGGAGCGACTTCAGAAGGAAGGCATGAAATGGTCGAAGGAGAGACTTCAGAAAGAAGGGATGGAACCTTTAATTCCATCAAGAAGTGTTTTTGCATGGTCGCTGAAGCACCCAATGAAATGTTCGAACTGCATGGCGCAGGCACGGCAATTAAAGAACTGAAAGCGAGACTCAATGATGTCTCCAGTAGAGGCAAAGAGTTTGCTCTCGAAGACGTTTATAACAAGAGGGAAGGAGGGAGCAAGGCTCTTCACGAATTTATGAAACGAAGAAGAACCATCTCCTTTGAAGATGTTGTTGGCCACGAGGAAGATACTAAGACATTGTTGGGTAAATTACTTGACAATAAGACGGGGCTTTTTGCAATCTCTATCTGGGGCGCAACTGGTTTTGGCAGAACAACTTTTGCCAGAAAACTCTATCACAATGATCAGCTCAAGCATAAATTTCAAAATCATGCTTGGGTTTCAGTGTCTCAAGATTACAATATTGAAGATGTTCTTCGAAGAATTATAAGTTCCTTCAATTTCTCTAAAGAGGGGTCGAAGCAAAAGTTGATGTCAAAGTTGAAGAAGATGAGCGAGGGAGATTTGAAGAAATATCTTCAAGAATGTCTGAAAGGAAGTTCATATATGATAGTGATTGATGATGTTTGGAGAACAGATGATTGGAAGGGTCTCATAGAAGCCTTTCCAGATAACAAATGTGGTAGTAGAATAATTATGACCACTTGTGATACAGAAGTTGCAGCTTGTGCAGATTATGTTCATAAACTTGAACTTCTAAGTGAAGATGAAAGTTGGGAGTTATTCTGTGCAAAAACCTCTGGAAAGGCAACTGAAACCAAAGAAATGGAGGAATTGGGAAGCGAAATGGTGCAAAAATGTGGTGGTCTACCACTCGCTATTCTCTTACTTGGTGGTTTATTGTTTGAAAAGAGTGCGCAAGAGTGGTGTTTGATGCACAATAATATTTGCCAATCCTTAAATCGTGGTCCGGATCATGTCAAATACTTATTTCATTTAAGCTTCAATGATTTGTCTTATCAATTGAAGCTATGCTTTCTCTACCTAGGTCATTTTCCAAAAGATTCTGAAATTCCAACGAAGAGACTAATTCGATTGTGGGTGGCAGAAGGTTTCATACCCCGAAATGAAGAAATAATGGAAGATGTAGCTTATTTTTATTTGGATGCGTTGGTTAAAAGAAGTCTGATACAAATCGATAAAACACGTAGAGGGAGGATTATAGCATGTCGTGTTCACGATGTTTTGCGTGATCTAGCAATTCAAAAGGCTCAAGAGCTGAAGCTCTTTCAGCTTTACGATGTAAATAATAGATCATCTTGTTCCTCAGGAACACGACGACAAGCTGTTTATTCAGGAATGGAGAGTTACTTGCAGCTTCAACAATCTAAAGGGCTGCGTTCCCTTTCGTTCTTCAATATCGATCGAGCAGGAGCAAGTGAAGACTTAGGAACAGTGATCTCCACCTTCAGGTTACTAAGAGTACTCAATCTTTCGTATCTCTCTATGAAAACAATACCGCAAGAAGTAGGTGAGTTGATTCACTTGAAGTATTTGGAATTGAGAGAAACAGGTATTCAAGTTGTTCCACCATTCATTCTCAAATTGGTGAGGCTACAAACTTTGAACTTAATCGGTACTTCTATGAAGCCCTGTCTCCCACCTGACATTTCTAAATTGCAAGAATTGAGACATCTATTTGGAATTTTTAGCGGGAATTTTCGGATAGACAATTTGGTAAACCTTCAAACATTAAGGTACATACCAGGCAAGACTTGGATTAAAACTAATCCAGAAGGGTTGGTTAATCTTCGAGAGCTGCACATATCGTTAGGCCATGAAGAAGTAAACAATTTCACTTTTGATTCTGTCGCCAAACTAAAAAGCCTTCAGATTTTACGGGTTCACATGGCAGGAAGAACAATTCCTTCTTTGCGACCGCTTTCTGCTTGCAAAAATCTGGTAGAGTTGACATTACAGGGGTGGATAGAGAAACTACCGGAAGAAATGCCAGCGTTTTTGCCAAATCTTGAATACTTAGAGTTACTGTACAGCAAACTCAAAAATGACCCCATGCCTACATTAGAGAAGTTGCCGAACCTCACGGTTCTTTATTTAAGCAGCGATTCTTATGATGGAAAGAAAATGGTGTGCGGCAAGAAGGGTTTTCCTCGGCTTGAAATTCTAGTTCTTTTCGAAAGGCATTTGGCGGAGTTGCAAGTAGCGGAAGGAGCTATGCCTAAGCTAAAAAGTTTTATTAAGTCTCGTGAAGTGCCGAATTCAAGAATTCCAGAAAGACTGCGAATCCTCCCTTTCCCAGCCAAGTGCGAATACCAAACACATGGCTTAGACGATCAGTACTATTAGCCGTATTTATAATAAAGACGAGCTTACAAATCATTTTCGCTCATTTTTTCTTACAAATAGATGTGAAAACTTACAATTGATCAACATGATCCATTGTTTGACAGACAAGATTTATTATGAATTAACCAATTGTGAGTTATCACGTCGTATTTGTAAGAGAAAGTTAATAAGAAGATTTTGTCAGCATGGTATTACGATACTACTCATGGTACTTATTGTGCTTGTATTGCATTTCCTGTTAATTTGTGATCTTTTCGCAGGAAGTTCTGTTTGATTGATGTGTCGGAGAATGTAATTTGTATTTACTGTTTCACCTTTAATGTCATCTTCTTTACTCATCAAATTCCTATAATATTTGTTGCTTCTGGTTCCTATTATATTGAATTAGAGTTAATGACATAAATCCCTATGCAGTCTTATTAAATAACAAAAATTTTCAAAGGGTTTTAAAATTACAAAAATTCTTTTATAATTGAGAGTTTTAGGTGTTGAAATAAACGATAGAACAATAATTCGGTAAACATTGGTTGACTTCAAGCGATTTTTTCGTTGGTTCATAAAACTCGAGGGAAGTTTGTTATTACAATAAAACGTTAGGGCTTCCATTTTTAGCTCTTAGAATTTGATAATGTTTCAAGAGTGAAGCTATTGGCATCCCATTAATGAACTAAAGAACCCCTGAAAACACAACTCCAAAGTTTTAAAATTTTTGTTTTCTTATAGCACAGCTCAAATTCCATAAATGCCCTTCATTCATTTTTTTTTAAGAGTTAACATTTTATTCCATTCACTTATGTTATATACCTCTCACCAGCTTTATTCCTAAAACAAAACTTTAGATAATCAAATTGAAAATTTAGAAAAAATTAAAGCTAAAAAAATGCTGACAAATAATTTCAAAAACATAATAGAGTTACACAACATAAAAAATATATGTATTAAAATAACTACTAATACTTTGGAGAAAAAATTAATAATAAATTTATACGTAACTACAAACAATCTCAAATATCAAACCTTATCTTTATTATTCATTCTCATAAAAAAATAATAGTTTATGAGATAATGGTGGGGTGTCAAAAATATTTATAAATAATATAAAATGAATGTTAATTTTAATAATTTAATATAAAGATAAATTTATGGTTATTAAAAAAAAAAAAAAAAAACTTCACCGTTTTGCAAAAGTGAAAGCCCATATTGGACCCACTATTCCTCTGACAAGCCCAACTCTCCTAGACACATCTTCTGGTGCCCACTCTCACCTTTGTAAAAGTAAGTGGACTTCATAAATCATAACTGGAGTTAATGACTTGTTCCCACCCGATTAACGGTGTAATGATATTTTCCCCCACTTAAACTTTTTAAAGACCATTGAACTACCCAAAACGTTAAATTCTTTAACGGTTTCGTTAAAAATCGTAATATTTAGTATAAAGACAAAACTATCCTTAACTAATTGAATTAAAAATTTATTTATTATTATATGTCAAGTCAATAGACTCAATTAACCATCTATCACCGTCTCTCTCATCTTTCAAATTCTTCACAAAGCCTCCATTAATCAAGCAAATCCAAACATCTACAAACCCACATCAATCTTTAAGACATCATATCATCATCATCATACTCATAAAAATAAGACCATTTCATCTTAATCTTTTTTTTTTTTTTTTTTCTATTTTTTTCCCACATAATAGAGAAAAAAAAAAAAAAATCTATTAACAAACACCACCAGCAGAGACATAAAACAGTGCACTACAAATCATCACTATTGAAATCAACATCATCCAGCGGTGGATAGTTTAGATCAAATGGCAACGACTTCCTACATGAAGGCAATATCTCCATCATCATTAATCACCGATGAAGACGAATGACAATCGTTATGACAATCCTTCGACACCACGAGCGACATTCGTGAATATCCCCTTAAACTTGTAGCTGCTATTATATTCGTCAATCTTGACTTCTGTCGCGTGAGGGATTTGTGGCGGCAAAATTCAATCGTCACAAGGCCCTCACACAACGACTCAAACCCACCGTGAGGGCCAAGCAACCATGGAGAGAAGAAGAAGAAAAAAAGAAAGAAAGAAGAATAAGAATAAGAAGAGAAG